>PVIW01004599.1:0-127654 GCA_004026585.1 Noctilio leporinus | reverse complement strand
CATTCTGGGTGCTTCATAGTAATGACTGAGTGATTCTGTTGAATGAATGCATAAATGATTGATAAGGAATATCCTTCCATGGCAGGAGTATTTATACCACAGAAATTGGCAAACACTCCAAATCAGGAGTATTTCATTAGGAAAGCTAGTTGTTAAACGATTATCAACATAGCACTGCCAGTCCAGTACCTGGCACATTATGGGTGCTTCATAGTAATGACTGAGTGATTCTGTTGAATGAATACATAAATGATTGATAAGGAATATCCTTCCATGGCAGAGGCAGTATCACCAAGTAACTTTTTCCCATTGGTGTTTCGATGTCCTTGTCCTTTCTGAGAGCAATCATTTCACCTGAAGTTGAAATTGTCATAACTCCAAGTCCTCAATTCCATACACAAATACAGTTTCACTTAACTTGCATCCTAGCGAGAATACAGTTTCCCAGCTTCACTGTGGAATAGGCATTCTAAACTGTTTTTAACAGTCTGAGAATGCATCCTTGGGCGAAATCTCAAATACCACAGGCAAATAATAATAATGCAAACATGTGGAGGGCCTGCTGAAAGGCCCTCTGAGGTGCACATGGCCAACATACAGGTAAGAATTCAAGGTAATTCAAGGTAAGAATTAATTAATAACTTTGTTGACCAAACAAAAAGCATCCACGAGCTTTACTTGGGCCAGCCAGCACCCCCTGTAATCTCAGAGGTTACTGCAGGCTATTTGCAAAGCAACCTCATTTCCCTTTCTTCAAAGCCGTTCTTCCTCAGCCTCTGCAGTACTGGAGATCCGCTATATCTCATCTCAGGGCTTTTCTTCATCTCTCTTCCCCCTCCCCCTTTTTCTCTCTTTTTCTCTTTTGTCTCCCTTTGTCCTCTCAGATTCCTCAGCACTTCAGAAAATGAAATCAGGTGGTTACAGAACCCTCCACAGTGGTCAAGAACAAGGATTCTTGCCATGCCACTTCTAGTCAACACTGCACTGAAAAAATCAACTGTCTTAATACGGGAAAGGAAAATAAAAGCTTAAATATTAGAATGAAAAGAATAATATGGCCACTGTTCACAAATGATATAGCTGTGTACATGAAAAACCAAGATTACTAGCTTAAAGATCAACACTCAAAAACAAATTGCATTTATGCCAACAAAAATTAGAAAATAAATGTTTAAATATACCATTTCTAATAACATCAAAAAACATCAATTATCAAGGAATAACTTTAAAAAGTATGGGTGAGAATAAATGATTCTTCTATAGGGAATAATGCGTAAGAACATTGACCACAGAGAGTATCAATAAAGACATCAGAGACCCAAGATTCTTAAACTTGCTGCTGTGGCACCCTCAGCACATGGTTTCTGTCCTCCTTGTCCAATATGCACACAATGTCCCCAGCCAGCACATCTGTAGCCCACCCGGCAGGAATGATGAAGGGGGAAAAGAGCACTTCCCCTCCCCTTTCACTTCCATCCAATTGGCCAGAACTTGGCTAAGTATGTAGCTGTGAAACAAAGCAGAAAATGTCAACTTTATATTATAGGAAGCCATGTATCCAGCTAAGACCTAAGGGTCTAGAATTAAAGGAGAAGTGCAGAAAGACATTGTGGGACAACTAGCATTTCTGCTACAGAAGCCTACAGAATTCCCAATTTGTAAGGGAAATAACCATCCTCCTAGCTGTGCTGCCAGCAAGTCCCCCAACCCAGAAAACCAAACAAATCACACTATACTCATAAACCTCATAAACATTTAATAATAAACACCTATCATTTGCTAGAAACTCATAGTAACTAAAGAATCAGATATGAACCCTTTCCTCAAGAAGTTTACTTTCTTCTGAACCTGCCTATATCACTTAGCCACTGCTATATATCAAACTGCTTGGCTGAAAACACTTACTATTGCTCATGAGTTTATAGTTTAGATGAGTGGTTCTGCTGATCTAAGTCAGGCTTAGCTGACCTCAAGTATGCTCGCTCGTGCATCTGCAGTCAGATGCTAAGGAAAGCTTTGTTGATATTTGGTGGTCTTGTCTGAGAAATCCAGACTCACTTAGTTCTGGTTGAGATCACCTCTCATTCTCCATCAGGCTGGCTTAAGCCTGATAACATTGGTGGAAGATGGAATGCCAAGAGAGGTGAGTGCACAAGCTCTTTTGAGGCCAACATTCAAAACCAGCAACAGTCATTTCTACCAAAGTCAACTGGCAAAGCAAATCACAAGGTCAACCCAGATTCAGAGGTGGGGAAATATGCCTCACCTTTTAATGAGAAGAGTTCCAGAGTCATTCTGTGCAGGGCCGAGACATGAAGAGGGGTTGATAAAAGGGATCATATTTGCCATCTACCAGAATGCCATATTTCTTCATTTTAAAGGTCTTCCACACAATGAAATAATTGAATCAAAAGACTTGACTATCCTCTGGAAACCACCTCAATAGTTTGGGTTTTTATTCTTAATTTTGTCCTGTACAAAAGAGTAACTAAACTTCTCAGGGAACTTGCAGGACAACAAAAATCAGGAGTTACTGCTGAGTGTATTTTGACCTCTGGTGCAGGAACACAATACACTGGAGTGGAACTAATGATTTCTTTTGGAAGTCACTTAGATATTTCAACCAAGACTATAATGTTCCACCTAGGAACAGTTTTCAAGTTCATATATTTTATGCATGCTTATTAAACATGTTTTATTCATGTACACATACATAAGTAACCATGTTCAGTACAATGCAAATATACAATCATATAAAAGCCAAAGAAATAAACAGAAAATCAATCTTTTGTACTAAACCTTGGCTGAAATAATTATTGATAAGACTCTAGAACAATGAGGAATGCTTGGGTTCAAGATATGTTTTGCTGCCATAAAAATACCATTAATGTTGGCATGTATAGTAAAATATCCATTCCAGTTTCCAGACTGGGGTAATCATTAAAAAAAAAAAAAAAAAAATGATGCCTAAACACAAAGATAGGCAAGCCCACCACAACGTCCATATAAACATTACAGACTCTTTACTCTGCCTCACCCTGGGTCACACCATTTTCATTTTGAGAAATACTTCTATTAACTGTAAAAGAAAAAGACAATATATAAGTTTTTTATATGGAGGGTGTGAAGTCTGCTTAGGGAAGTGACTGAACTCTCAACATAAGCAGTATTAGGAGAATGCATTGTGGAAGGAAGAAACTGGCCAGAGGAAGTAGAGAGAATAGTATTTGCAGGCTTTCCCCCAATACAATGCCCAATGTTCCCACAATCAGAACTCAGTTAAAACAGAGAAACGGGCCCTGGCTGGTAGCACAGTGGATAAGGTGCCAGCCTGCAAACCCAAAGGTTGCAGGTTCGATTCCCCAGCCAGGGCACATAACAAGGTTGCAAAACAGGTCTCTAGTCAGGTCTGTGGCTGGAGGCAGGTGAAAAGCAACCATACATTGATGTCTCTTTCCCTCTCTGCCTCTCTCTCTTCCCCTCTTTCTGAAGATGATTAAATAAAATCTTTAAAAAAAAAAAAAAAGAGAGAGAGAAACGGAAGTTTGGGGAAAGACATTAAAGTCACCTGTACTACCCAGAACTAGGCACTTGCTTGGATCCCTTTTCCTAGCTTTCCTGATAAGAACTGCCTCCTAGGTTAACCCCTCTTTGCAAACATGAATTGAAATGATGATGTGGTGAATTCATTGCAATAATGATTCAATTTGTTCACATATACCCCTAGTAGCGCCATTTCCCTCCCGCACTGGTTCTAGGCCTAGCCATGTGTGCTTTTCAAGTCTCTGTTTGGGTCACATTTGCTTCAGTGAATGTGACAGAAGCAAATGTGACCCAAGCAGAGACTTGAAAGGCACTTTCTCATTGGGTTTGTTCTCTCACTGCCCTTGGCTTTCTGCCACTAAGTCAGTCCCAGGCTAACCTACTAGAGTGAAAGATACCCCATCCAATCACCCTAAGGCCCCAGCAATAGCCCAACATGTGGGACCATACAGAACGAGCCAGGCCACAGCTGACTCACCAGCTGACCACAGACACATAGGTAAACCCAATGAAGACCAGACTAGGTTGGAATAATGACTCCTACAAAACTGGGAGCTAAAAAACAATTACTGTTTTAAGCTAAAAGGTTTGGAATAGGTTGTTACGCAGCAAATGCTAACTTATACAGATGGTTAAGTACGTCATAGACCATCCATGAAAAACACCAACAACCCCCACGATCTGTGCTACTGAACAGAGCCAGGACACAGGCTTGCTTGGGTGTGGATTGTGGGTGATTGCCCCACAAGCCCAGGTGTGACTCATTGCTCTAAGACACGGTGCTCACCTGTGTTCCTGGAGGTAGGCCTGGCTAAGGGGTCACTTTAACATTTTCAGTCATACCAGAAATCTCTAGGACACACCTGCTGTCCTCCACACTGGCTGGGGTTGAAAAGGGTCTTTTTCAGTTGGCTGGAGAATTTGATCTCCCACCTATCCCTGGTCTGCAGTGCCCCAAGAGCAGAACAGCTCTGTGCTATCACCAGGTACACCACAAGAGCTTCCTCCTTATCAGGCTTTTTGTAAGCTTCGACCTCACATAGAGGTCTGTCCTGAAAGTAGCAATCCAATGTTTCACCATAATTAAAACAGTTTGTGCTCAATACTTTTGGAACAGACCTCAGATTTGGTTCTTGCTCACCACCACTACTATATGCTGGTGCTGTCCATTTCTGACCTCAGCTTAGCCATCCCCTCCCAAAGGCATTTTCATGCTACCAAAGTGGCCACTACTTCTTCCTCCCCCAATGTTCTATCTCTGCCAGGTACACCAGGTATTGGAATAACGTCTTCCTAAATTATTCCTGGATAAGAACTTAAGGTCAGCATCCTCTTTCACCATGGACTTCAAGTTGTTGTCCTTGCCCAGTTAAGAGCCTGCCTGAACTGAGTCCTAGTTACCAAATCCCTTTTCCCCACCCAGGTTCCATCTACTGGACCCTAACATGACCTTGATTTCTGGTTGTTCTCTTTGGTGGTTGACTTAGTACCCTTAACCTTGAGCTGGTACCTTTATTCTAATTAATCCAGACAGAACTACTCCAGCAAGAAACTCCTAATCATACTGACCCACAATACTGCCCAACGTGTTTCATGCCTGCCACCAAGAAAAAATGAAAACATTTGGCACTGGAGTAAACACGAGTTTAGTGGATAGGGTACCTCTACATGGGACTTGAGAGAAAATCATTACATTTACTTATTGTGTAAGTTTAAGAAAATTCAAATATAAAACGTCATGGAAGATATTAAGTATAAATGTATATAAAACTGTCAAATAAATTATCTTTACAAATTTTAACAGGAAATTGGAAGTTGTTCCCATAAACAAGACTCAATTCCTCTAGACCAAGGCACTGAAGGTCAGCAGTGATAAAAAATCTCTATTTGTACAAGGATTCATACAAGTTCATAAAAGTGATGAAAAAAGATACAAAACTAAGGGGGTAGAGGGAGGCAGAAGAGGGTGTAGGGTGGATAAAGGATGACGAATAAAGATTTGACTCAGGGGGGGAGTGAGCACACAACACAGTGTACAGATGATGTGTTGTAGAATTGTGTACCCGAAACCTGTATAGTTTTGTTAATTAGTGTCACCCCAGTAAATTCAATAAAAGGAGGAAAAAGGATGTAAAGTTATTTCCTAGAATTTTTCAAGAAATTACAGTTGAAATTGTTTTAGGAATCTAAGATCAGTTCTTTTTATTCCATTAATAAATGTAATGTTGAAGCTTCCTGTGACAATGCAAATAGATTTCACATCCAGTTAAACATCTTCGCATCTCCCTCAAGGCTGTATGTGCACGATGTACTCACGTTGTCCGAAAAGCCATCTGGCAGCGTGGACTCCACCAGAAGGACACATCAGCTGCCAACAGGTAGAGTGAATGATACCTGTGGAGGTGGAGGGCCCTGCCTGGACCTACAGCCACCCATGGCAGGCCATAATTGGACTGTGAACCATTGCTCACTGAGCACCCAGAACACACAGTCTTTGGCAGTTCCCTGAGCCCTTTGTCTATCAGGGAAGGGGAGCCCTGCAGCCACATTTCACCATGACCACTGAGCTTCTACAGAGCTTGGGTATATACCAGCAAATCTTACTATGTATGCTCTGACCCCCCAGGACCCTTAAAGGCCCCTAGATGAGACTACTAATGACAAAAGTCAACCTGCCCAAGGGCTAAAATTAGTCCATGCTTTCTGCCTGGCTATCTTAAGAGCATTATTTTTATATCCAGTAAGGCACACTCCACCCCCAGGTAGGCCTCCTCTAAGCCTTTGCTGTGATGACCTCCACATAGGCCAAAGGCCAAGTCCTGGCAGCCCCTGCTCAAGTGACTGAGCACCTCTGAACCTCCATTTGTTAATCCTGACAATGGGCTACGATGGGCTACGTGATACCCTTCTCTGCACATAGCAGACATTATGTGTTTACATCTTCCTTCTTCCCACTTCCCTTAATACGGGAACTATAGGATTCAAGCCTTCTCTATTAACATATTGACACTATTGATTTACCAAATTAGCATAGAGATTAACTGTATAGACCCTGAAGACAGGTTCTGGTTTCAAATCCTAAGCACCAGCATTACATTAGGTATTTGACCTTGGAAAAACTAACCTCTACCCATAGTTTTCTTGCCTACAGAAATCAACATAATGACAGTTTCCACATATTGAAGATTTAGGGAGCTAAATACCATAGAGCAATTTGCACAATATCAGGGATAATGGTTCATTTTGTAAAAATGTGCTGTTATTGCGTTTTCACTGCTGTTATTCTCATTTTTATTATTTTAATTATTAGCAGGACCACAATTAGATAAAGCATGGACTGAGCAACTAAGAAAAGGTGAAACAAGGGAGAATCACATACCCAGGTTTTGGCCCCTTTATCATTGACCCCAAAGCCTACTCAGAGAGCAATAAAAGCTTCTGGGCACAGACCCAGGGGTCCCTGCTGGCCCAAGAATCCCCCAGAGCAGTGACCTCAAAGCCCATTTGGGAAACAAAGAGAAGTACTGATTATTCAGATCATTCCACTCCCCTGCTTAATACCCTCTGATTACTGTGCATTGCAATTAGAATAATATGCAAACTTGTAACCTTGGCCCGGGTACCCTGTTCTGTTCTCTTCAATGACCTGTCACTATGTAAAATTATTTTATCTATTTGTTTCCATATTTAGGCTTTGTCTCTTCCCTCTAGATTGCAACTTCTGTGAAGGTAGAGATCTTGACGCCTTACTAATGGCTGTATTCCGGCACCCAGGATACAGCTGGTTCATAGTAAGTATGCAAATGTTAAATTGATGAATGTTAATTAATATAAACGGTGATCCAATAAGCGCTCTGGAAATTTAGAGTTTGCAGGCAGTTTTATGCATTTCAAAAGAACTTAATATTATTCTGTTTTACTTAATGACTGTTTGCTGCATGAATGAATGGATAATGCATTTGCATGTCTACACATGAAGGAAAATTGCCAATGACTGAAAAATCGAAAGTCCAAATGTCTTCTTGTGCCAGGTGCTGTTTCATCCCCACATTAATAAAGAACTTATGACTTTCTGCCAGGATGGCCCACCCAGCAAGAGACCTATCAGTGGCCCCTGCAAAGCTGAGTCTGGTTCCGAGCTGACCATTAGCTGGCTTTGCAACCTCCAGCAAGCTGCACCTTCCCATGAATCCATTCCTCCTTCAAAAGCTAGGGCATTTGAACAAGCTTATCTCAGAAGTCCCATCTATCACTAAAAATAAATTTGGTGATTCCATCACTCCTAAAATCCCATCCGTTGATTATAAGTTGCCTGCTCCCTGAAGGAACCCCACACTCAGCGACCTGCCTCTGCCATGGCTGTTGGCTGTCATCTGTCAGCCGTGGTCCTGGAGCCCAGCTTCGCTGCCTAACCTTGCAGTTATGAGGTCCCCTTGGCCCCCTGCCCTCCCCAGCCCGTGTGCTGAGCCTGTCCTCCGGGCTGCATTGCCTGGAAATTAATCTGTGTTTGTTTGTCTTTGCATTTCCTTTGTGCAACTCTAAGTAGCACTTAAAAGAAAAAGTCAAACTGGATGACAAAGTTTCCTCTCTCTCGAGTGGTGTGAGGCTGTCTCCCAGTTTTACCAGCTGACCCAGAATTGCTAATTTTGCTGAATTCCTACTGTAACTGCTTCCTCATTTACCGCACAGTGGAGATCTGATTCCTTCCCACTGAGACAAGTAGTTTTGCCTGCTCCTTTGGGTTTTTCCTATTCTTCCAAATTATTCTGATTGATATAGACCTCCATCCATGCTAATTGTGCATAGCTTCTCTTATAAAGTGTGGTTTCCATGGCAACGGTGAAGGGAGAACAGGTGTACGGAAAGCTGTGATATATTAAATGACAGTTACCCTCTGCCTCTCCAAGGCAGATTGCTTTTCTCTGCGTTTATTTATAGCAGGCAGTAATTAATCTGTATGAATCTCATTGCTGGGGGTGGGAGTGGGGGGAGGGGTACCGAATGATTAACAAGAGTCCTAATTATCCTTATACCTTTGAATCTGAGAATTTTGTAACCATCAGATACTTCCAAAGCAGAATTGTCGAACTTTCATGCATACATAGAAGCACTTGCCCAACTGGAGGCTATCATCTGCAAGAGGAAGAATCCTCATTGCCCCAGTGCTGACATGGGCACCTGTGTGGTGGCATTTTGCACAGGGCTCCCACAGTGGACCCCCAGGCTTTCTAAGATGACCTGTCAAGGTACAAAAGTAGAGCCAGCCGTTGACTCAGGCTCCAGAGACAGCCTGGCCCGACACATTCTGCCGCAGAAATGTTACCACAAAGCACGAGGAAAAACAGGGCAGCCTCATGTAAGGCCGGCCTCAGTGCTGCCAAACAGAGAAAAGTGTTCAAGGAGACGGCGGGCCTGGGCTCCAGGCCGGGGCCAGTACTAACTGTATGACTTACCCGTTCGTCCTGTCTGAGCCCCAGTTTCTCCATCTGAAAATGGCAGTGTTGAAGCACAGAACCATTGCTCTTGGGTTTTGTCTTGCTCCCACAACTAGCAACCCATATCTCAGAATAGGGTTAGCAAACATTTTTTTTCTCTCCCCCATTTCACGTCCCTCATGGGTCATTAGGCAGCTCCTCCGAGGGCCTCTGTGTGTCATTAGCTTACTCAAGGACCCAGGGTGATGGAACAGCCATGGAAACAGAGCTCTGAAGGATTAACTGTCGATCGTTCCCCAGAGCTGGTCACCTGTCCTTTCTTACCCAGAGGGATCTAGAAGTGCAATCCTTCCAAGAAGGCAAAGAGCTGGAAATACTTGGTGAGCAGCATTAGTGGTGACAATACAGCCCTTTGCATCATTGCTGAGAAACTGTGTATTCTGAGTGGACTTCTGGGGTAACCGTGACACCTGTGTAAACCACACATAGAAATAGGAGCGGGGAAACTACTGCGAAAATATACCAAAGGGATAGGAACAGTATGCTGAGGTGGTAGGTTTAGGAGTGATTATTTTTTCTCCTATTTTCTAAACTTGAGACAACGTAGCCAGATTACCCCTATAATTTACAAAATTCATTTCTTATGGCTCAACACATATCTACTGAAAACCTATTTAACATCGGTGCAGTTAGTCACTGTGGGAAGTACAAAAAATAATTAAGTCAGGTTCACCAATGACTACCAAACTCTGAGCCTGGTAAACAGACACGAGACTTGTCTGTTCTCCAATCGTAGATGAACCCATGGAAGCGCATGAGGAACAGAGAAGAGAAGAGGATATCCATGTGTAGGACTTTTAAGAATACGAATATTTAAAGGCAGAAATGGGAAGAAGAGTCAATTATGGGGCCAGGAGAGGCAGAGCAAGGAGTTTTCTGTCATAGAAGTCAACAAAGGTGAAGGTTCCAAACAGAGGGTCATCACAGCACTTCTGTGCTACAGGAAGGTCAATGAAGCTGAAGAGCAGGAACAGCCTCTGGCTGAAGCCATTCCAGGACTGCTTAAAAACCACCACAGCAGCTTCAGCTAAGTAGAGAGAGGGAGGGTCACGTGACAAAATACTGAAGCATGAGTGGGTGGTGTGGACATAGACACAGTCAATGTAAACAACTCTCTCAAGAAGCTTAGGACTCCAGGGAAGGTAGTGGCAGAAGAAAGAAAAGATTTGTTTAAGATGGGTAGGGTAACCTTGGTATGTATAAGCAGAAGGGGAAGAATGAGGAGAGGAGCAGAATAAAAATGCTCATGGGAATAGAAAATATACATGTGAAATACTGGTATTCAAGCAATTCTGACTTATGAAAACAGCAATTTCACATTATTCAATCTAATAAAAAAGCAATGAAAGCTAACTATTCACTGAGAAAGAGCACATTATCCAGGTTTGCTTGGGACTGGCAATACGCCAAACATATATCAACGGTCTTCCTGCGGGGCTGTGGAGGTGGTAAGTGAATAGTATTCAGTCCTTGTTCTAGAAAAGTTTAGGAAACAGACATAAACTAAATCATTTGCTTTGTGATGGCAGATGCTGAATGTGTGTCCCTTTAGACTGAGAATAATGACTTCCATAGAACCAGGTACAGCTAGAAGAATACCAAGAGAACGCGCAGGCAGGCATCTAGTCAACCTGCAGAACCAGGAACCATCACCACGTGAAAGGTGGTAAAGAAGGCCAGCAGCCCAGCAGGAGAGCAGGGGTGGTGCAGGTAACTGCAAGTGTTTTGATGTTACTGAACTTCAAGTACAAGGAAAGACTGTTAAGAAATTAAGGTGGAGACCAGACAAGGGAGTAACACAGAGGTCTTAGGGTGATAAGGAGGAAAGCTGCAATATACATGCCCCAACACCAGACTCTCACTGGGTCCCCAAATGTCTACTTGCAAAGCTTCCACAGCACTCATGGCCCAGCCCACCTGCAGTTCAGAGCAGCGCCACTTGAAAGGGGCTTAGGCTAGTAGCAGGAGTATGCACTAGCTGGAAGTGTTTTGATCTCTGTGACCTTGGTGTCTGGACAGAGGTGGCCACATGTGTTTGCGGAGATAGCACAGCACAATATTTAAAAGAAAGATTCCAAAGGCTAGCTGGCTCTCTCCAAATGCCATTTCTACCACTAACCAGACAGGTAAGGAAGGAAAAAAGTCGTCTGTCTCAATTTCCACATTAGCCAAATGAAGATAATAATATTACTTAGAGCAAAGGGTTATTTTCAACGTTAAGTGAGATGATAAATATAGCAAACACACATTACCTGGCACCTAGTAAGTGCTTAGTAAATGTTGATTAGCAGTTATAGGCATGGTCATAGTATTGGCAGTGGGATGAGCATATGACTTTACATCTGCAATTTTTGGCACTGATTCTGGTCTCTCTCCATAATATTAACCCATGGATAAGCCAAGATAGCCCAAGCATCAATAACGTAAAGAGGGTGTGAGGTCCAATCACATAGAGTATGGCCTGCCCACGTTCTTGTTTGGTATTTTCCCAGAAAGCATAGTAACAGGGTTCTTCCCTCTCCAGGCAGCTAAAAGAAACTAAAATCACTTGTCTGGTTCCCCATTTTCACACCTGTTAGATTCCATTTGTCACTAGTGTTTTGAAGTGTACCAAAAGAAAGTAAACTGAGGAGAAATGAGTTGCTTTACCCTAAAACTCACAGAGAGCATCCCTAAATGGGGTGATGACACCTATGTCACCAATGTGCAAGTCAGAGCATTCAGACCTGAAGTTAACTTATTACCACACCCAACAAACACATCCAAACCCACCTAACGAGTAAAGAAAGGAGCTTAAAGACTGTCACGACTGAAAGACAACTTTGACCTCTGCTTTCTTACTTCCCTGTACCCAGATCTTCCTGCTCATTCTGTAAAATCAGATCCTCATAATCATCAGAGTAACATGCTTTGTTACTAAAAACCACAGTGAGTGAGCAGTCCCCACTCCGGGATCCCAGTACCTCAAGGCCCATGAAAAGAAGAATTGGGTTTCACTGGGGGAGAAGGCATGAATTATTTCCAACTATTTCAAAATCTTTATACAAACAGTATTTATTTACGATAAAATTGCACAGACACCTGAATAACTCTTAACCTAAGATCCATGACCCAAGTAACACGAGAGATCCTTTCCAGCCTCAAATAAAAACATTTTTCACCTTCATCTTAACGTGAAGAAAGCAAGGCCCAGAGAGGTGAAGCATGTTTTCCAAGGCCTCCCAGCTCCTTCTTTATAGAACTGAATAAACCTGAAGTCTTCACGTTCCTTCCCAAAACTTTCCACTCCTTTTCACTGCTCCCCTCAAAGATGAAGTCGGAGCGCATGTGACATGATAACAGAACTACTGGCAATTGCTCTGTTACTCTCAAGCTTTTGGGAGTCAATGCTATAGACCTGGTAAGTTTTGATGACCCAGTAATTAAATAAGATCAGGAAAAATACCCACTAGCTTCCCACTACAGCCACAAAAGCAATTTTCATGTGGAGACAACAGATCATTGGAATCTCTGACTCTGGTGGTTTTATTCCCACATCTTTTTTTGTTTTCTAAAATAACTTGGGAAAAAGTAATAAAGAACACTACAGCAATAAAAACAAAAGGAGAAAAATAAGGAACCTATCTATACACGCTCACACACCCTCTAAAAAAGAAACTTGACTTCAAAGTAAGCCTGCTTTGTTTTTAAAAAAAGAAAAGGAGAAAATGAAAGTCAAGTCAGGTTTTAGCACAGAATGGGGAAACACTGAAAATATATATATCATTCTCAGTGGAGTTCCCAAGCACCACAAGAACCATCCAAAACTTATTAAATTCCCAATTACTGCCATCCATACATATGCTTTTCACGAATGGAAAACAAGTCTGAAAATCAACCAGGACAACTGAGCAGAAGAGAGACGACTTGAAGCCCTTATCAACCAATGTCCCCCAAAGGGGTCAAGCAGTTCACAGGCTGAGCTAACAAGGGGAGATTTCCCATGGGGCCCTGCCTGCAGGACGCTGCTGTCTATAGTTACTCAGAGCTCTGTCACTGCAACCTCGTTTCAGGCTCAAAGCCAACCTCAACTGCCAGTGAGGGTCTAGTGTACTTGAAACCACACAACCCTTTATTGACAAAGGAGGCCGGCACTAACATGTCTCACTTCCCAAATCACACAACTGCAGAAATTCACAAGGATCACATCTCCCCCCACCCCCTACCCCCACCGCATCTTTGTCTCCAGTGCCTGGAAAACAAGAGGCTTAGTGAATTTTGGGAAGCCTCAGGATAAAATACCAAAGTTACAACAAGCATTTTGTTCAAAGCCACACACACAGTGAGTCTTGCTTCCTTGTCCAGTGTCCCCTTGATAGCTTCCACCTGCCCCTTCTCTTGGCCAATGCCACACACAGGCAGATCACAAGCCCAAACCGCCACATTGTATTAATCACTCATTTTCTACAAAGATCCCAGAATCCAATGTCAATTGCTTAGGGTAATTTTCCTCTCTCTTTCTTTACCTCTTCACAATGTGATTTTGCAGCTCCTCCCATTGGGCTGACCTTGTGACCTGCTTTGACAAATGGAAAGTGACAGAAGAGGTGTTGACACCTGGCTGCCACCACTAGCTAGCTATCTGGGAACCCTGTGCCTGCACATGGCAGGGACTCGCCCAAAGACACACAGCAAGTATGTTGGCAACACCAGTATAAAAACTTGTCTTGACTCCCCTTTAATGTTCCTTCTGCTCCAACCTATTTTGAAAATACCATTCAATGAGGGTAAACAAATTCTGTTGGTTTAAAAGAAGGAAGTCCCAAATAGGAGACTCTCAAAATTAAATCTCTACTCTGCGCTTGTCACCCCAGTTCCAGGCCCACATTTCCAATCGCTCATTGAATATCACCACTGTAATGACCCTCCATTCCTTGAATCCAGGTCAAGCCTTACATTCAAAATCAAGCACCTTGGTTTTTGTTGTTATTGTTTTGTTGTTGTCATTTTCCTTTTATTTCCTGGAATGTATGGTGACAGAAATACCCAGGTTCAAATCCCAACTCAGCCACTTAATTGGCCCTTGTAAAATTCCTAAGCCAAGGGCAGAATTTGCTGCAAATACCAACCTCTCTGACCTGAACTTCCCTACAATTAGCTTGCTGCCTAAAAATAGTTTTCACTAAGAAAAAAGAAAAAGGAGAGGGTGTTAGCCTAAGTAACATCTCTGCAGAAACAGCCAATAGGACTTCATGAGGACAGTTCCTAAAAATGTATCTGCAAGTTACAGGATGTGGCTTTTTCAGGTGTGACACGCCACAGGAAAGGCACCACCAGCCATTGTGTTTCTGCAACTTATCACACAGCTTAATTAGAATTTGTCTACCAAAGAAGCAGCTTTAGCAGCAGCTATCAAGATGACATGAATATCTCGGCATCACCCCTTCTGCCCCAGAATTTAAATAGAACTATTTTCTAAAAACGACACAGGAACCTGCCAGGGTGCAGCAGTGGGTACCTGGTGGACAGGGTGAACGGCTGCACTCAGCCCAGCCCAGGGTGGGCTGATGTCTGCCTGAGGAGCTTCACCCACCCTCACCCCAACTAAGGCTATTTGTTTGATGTTTCACCCTATTAGCCCCTGCTTTTCCTTAAATTCATTATCTGATGTAGTCAAATTTGCTGCATCTTCTCTGGCCAGGAAAATTCACAGCTGACGACATGATCATTTGCCTGTAGGGACAACTTTGCCCTTAGTAGCTACAGCAACAATAAAACAACAATAACTCGGGATGGTTTGCTGATATTGTGTTGTTATTGCTGCTGCTCCTCATTAGGGAAGTAGGTCTCTTTTGTTCCGCAGTGCCTCACTGCAAGAGCTGTCAGACAACCTCTTGTTTTCTGAGTAACTTAGCCAAAGCTGCCACTTCACTGGGTTTGCAGGGCTCGACTCTAAAGGCCAAGTTTAAATAAGAAGACTGGGACAGTCTAGGTAGGAAGCACCCAAAACCCCTACTGCTCCAGGTGCAGACAGGACAATGCATTAGGATGTCTTCAGGGGCCCCAACCAAGACCCCTTGCAGGACAAACCCATAAGACCTGGGGTAAAAGGGAGAGGCCAGCCTAGCATAAGGGACAAAGTGCTCTCAGGGACACATCTGTTCCGTCCGCTAGGCTCAACACTGGACACACCTCCCCCCACAGAAGCCCATTCATGCGCCTGAGGTCTATGGATACTTTGCACTACAAAGCTGGATACTCACACCACACCATACGGCCTGCAAAGCCTGCCTTGCCCATTCCAAAAATAATTTGACCTCTGCTTTAAGAAATGGAGCCTATGATATGACTGGGAAAGCTGTAACTTTGGAGACCAATCCTGGAGTAGAATTAGACCCACACTGTTATCTGAACCACTATGGACATCATTGAAGAGTGTCCCAAGTCTTACAGCTGGTGAGTGGCAGAACCGGGACTCAAACTCATATCCTTGTCATTTGTAAACCAAATGAACATGAACTACCTTTCATCAGGGAAGAAACTGGGTCCGAACGATTGTTACCAACCCACAGTGCAGCCCCAGACTGCCTCCTGGGAGGGCCAACGAGGGAGTCATCCTCTCAAAAAATGTGCTCCCTGGTACCCTGCGCCCAATTTGCCAGCTTTGCAGCCCATGAAGCCTCTTTGGGGGCTGATTATGAAAGTCAAATATTTTCAATGATTTTACAAGACTAACCACAACCAAGGTGGCAGGCCACTTACTGATTTATTGCCTCTCAGCTCCAAAGTTACCCTTCAATACCTGCTCTGTGATACTGGACTGGATTCCTGGACCATTTCTCCTTCACAGTGAGCACCGTATTAAGGTCTGTCAGTAGAGGACACTGGCAGGACATCTCGAGAAGCAAGGGTGCCACCTGCACTGTGGCGTGTGGATGGCAGTATCTGATGGCACTCTGCCCAAGATAATGCCCAAGGCGGGCAGTTCCCAAGTGGCCTCACAGCCTGTGCCTCAGCCCTGACACCACCTTGCTGCAGCTCTCTACCCCACAGCTGCACCTCCCAGCCTCCTCTGTACTCCTAACCCCCAGCCTCAGCTCACTTGTAGGACGTTGCCATTTGTCCAGTTGCTGTGGACTAGCTCTGGCTCCTACAACCCAGCAAACAGAATCCAGGGTGCTGCAAGCAGACATTCTGCAACAAGGTCCGAACACCCCCTTTTACTTTGGTCATTCCATGTGTTTTTCAAGTTCTTTTTCCATCTTGACACACATTATCTTATCATACTTAGCAATTCTTTATAGTAAACATCCCCATTGTTGAGATTGCTGAATACAGGGACTGAAGGCAAGCCAATTCAGAGGGGAAAGTCAGCCAGTGACAGGGCTGTACTACTGCTCTTGGGAAATCACCCTGAAAGACCACGTGTTTTATAGCTTTGAATATGCCTCAGAATGTCACCATACAACCCAGAAAATAAAATAAAAAACAAAAAGACAATAGATGCTATCAAAAGTTATTCATCGATGAGCAAAAAAGTAAATAAAATGCAATGGGGAATTCAATGGGTAACCTAGCGAATAGAGGCCAGTTGACACCGAAACTCGGGAAATTTTATTGACACTATAAAACACTCGATACAACATCTCAAGGCTACTTCTAAAGTTTTTTCTAAGTGCATATAAGCTATGCCTGTCCATATTAGAATATCTACTTCAACCCTTCAAATTCAGCACCCCCAGGTCACCATAGCAACTCACAGCCCATAATAAACCATCAGCTTTTACTAAGAGAATTATAGAGGAAGCTTTTTATGTGTTTCTCTAATACTCATATTTCTCCATCATGAAAACCTGGTATTTGATCATGCACACCTCCACAAATTAGGCCACACGAATTTTTGAGGCATTAAGACTCCACATTGGTTACAAGTATTTTCTTTTCGTTTCTTGCAATGAAGAAAATTAGTATTTATTTGTTGGTCTCTTACTAGATCCTAGGCACTATTGGTTTGTACATGGTTACCTCTAATGTTCACGATAGTTCTTCAGAATAGGTATTGCTCTTCTCATGTTACAGATGGGGAAACAGAGACTCGGAGAGACTAAAGAACTCTTCTGATGAGACGCAAATTTGGACAGCCCTGAAGGCTCATCTCCCCTGCCCCCCAATTTTTGGTGGCTTAATAGGAGGCAAGGTCAGCAGGACTGAGTCATCTCAATGGAAGAACAAGGCATTACCAGGTCAATTCCCAGGCTCCCCGGGCTCCTCTCTCCTAATATCAGCAAGAAGCTCTCCTTGCCATGTAGTTGCATAAACATTCTCTTTCCCCAAAACCTGTCCATATAAGGACCCTTCTGGAGGTGGAGCCCTCTGTCCTAGAACTGGCCATGGGGCTGCATACATCTAGACCTGGCCCAAACAGCAGGAATATGGGAATTCAGAGGATTGCCTGTACTCTGCTTTTCTGCTTATGAATTTTCCAACAAACTTTATTTTATTTCTGTCCTTGTGGAGCTATAGGCATGGTGCTGTAGGAACACAGTTTTTCCTTGAATCCTAAAAGGCTTCCACTCAGTCATGGGTTGGACTGAAAAGAAGATGACAACTGTCCCCATTGTTCTCACTACTGCCTTTGACAATTCTCTTACTCAGAACTTTTTTCCTCTGAATTATGCAACTCATTTCCCAGAATATATTTTTATTAATCCATTCCACCAATAAGACCAAAAGTTTTAAATGTGCGAAATATTTTGACAGACACTTCACAAAAATATAAGATATATGAATGGGCAATAAGCAGTAAGTTAAAATGGTCAGCATCATTATTCATTAGAAAAATATGACTTAAAAATAAATTGAGATACCATTAGACACGGTCCAGGAAAGCTGAAATTTAAAAAACTGAAAATATTAAGTGTCAGAACTGTTCAGTATGTTCTATTAAAGTTGAAGAGATACCTACCCCATAACTCAACAATTCCATTTCTAAGTATTCATTCAAGAGAAATGAAAATATAAGTCTACAAAAAGATGTATACAATAACAACTGTAGCAACTGTATTCATAATAGCCAAGGTTTGGAATCAGCCCAGCTATCTGTGAACAAAAGCATAGATAGCCAAACTGTAGCTTAGCCATAGGAAGGAATACTACTCAGCAACAAAAAGGAACAAATTTCTGATGCACAACACCACGGCGACAAAAGAGCCAGCTGCAAAAGAGCACAGGCCATTTGATTCCTGTCACATGAAATTCTAGAACAGAAAAAACTAATCCATGGTGTTTGAAGTCAGAATAGCGATAACTGAGGAGTTATTGATTGGGAAGGGACAGACGGGGGCCTTCTGGGGTGGTGAAGATATCCCACCCGTTGATCTGGACAGTGTTCTCTTGGAGTATATGTAAAATTTCCTTTCACTGGACACTTAGGATAATACATTTTACTAGACAGAGAAATAAATGTGTATGCCCACGGCAAGGGGTAGAGAGAGGAGCTTCTGAACACACTTGGATCTTCTTGAAACACACTCATTCCCCAAAGAGACCACACTTCCACAGCAGAAAGTAGGGCTCTGTCACCGCACACAACAAGGCAAGCTTGCTTCCCCAACGGAGACCATGGTCCCTGCAAAGCAGGCTGTGTGGAATTTGGGGTATTCATTTGGATGCTGAATCATAGCTCATGGGGATGAGAGTCCTTCAGCAGCTCAGGATTTAAATAATGATGTGTCAACATCTGCCTCCAATGACTCAGATTTAATCTTCACAGTGACCTTGTAAGCTTGCAAGATTATTGGAGCCAACCACACAGACACAAAGAATATTAAAGTTGTTTGTCAAAAACCTCTCCGCTTCTGTCAAGAAAAACTTCCAAAACAAAGGACCACACATGCTCAAAACAGAACCTCCAACTGGAAACGGAAGAAGTAAGATGCCATTTCAGCCTGTTTTGCCAAGAACAATCAATTGGAAGGAGTAAACGTCTGGTGTTTGCCTCTTTAAAAGGATTCAATATTTTTATGGCATTCAAGGAGCCACATGTTGCAATGCCTTAAAAGTAAAATTATATGCTTCTTGGATACTCTTTTATCTTCTCTACCTGTTTTGGCATCAAAAATCCTAAATGACTGCCTCAAATCACATTGGACTTGTGTCCAGGAAGCTGATTTCTTACCTTAGCTCCACCATTGCTAGTGTAGGTCCTTCAGCAAGCCACGTCTGCTTCCTGGAGCCTCAGTTTCCCCATCTGTAAAATGAAGGTAAGTAGTAGGAGTAATATTAAAAGAGGTAAGAGGTTAGAAAGAGGCTGGCTCCTATAATAGGTACTCCACAGTTATGAGCCATATTAAAAGCCTCCGCACTACGTGGCCCAGCCCAGCAGGAAAGCAGGTCCCAAAATATATTATCCTCAAGCACTGCAGGGAACAGCCTAACCAGGGCAGCAGGGATGACCAGCAGGTGTCCCCGAGAACCTCCAAAGGCTCTTGGATTCCCAACTTAGGTCTGACCGTGCACACAGGACCACACATACTGCAGGCCACTTCCCACTGGACTGGCTCCATGAAGCCTCAGCACAGCTCTAGGAAGCCTCAGAAACCTGAAGTTCAAAGTGTTATCTGAAGGCAGAGCTAACAGGTGGCCAGCCAAGATTCACACATAAGACCATCTGGGCTGGAAATCCTTGTTTCTTCTCAGTTCAACACAAGGAGCAAGGCCTTGAAACAAAGACACAAAACCTAGAAGAAAAGCAAAGGACCATTTAGTTCTGTACTGCTGGGTTACCAAGTGTCCCTAAACCTGAGAATCTTAACACAACCATTTTTTTTCCTCACAATTCAATGGGTTAGGAATTCAGGAAACTGGGGCTAGAAAATTCACTTCCAACATGGCTTCTTCATGTGACATCTGGTACATCTTTCTGCTCCCTGGCCTTTCTTTCTCTCCATGGGGCCACCATCTGGCAGCCTCAGGACAGACACACTTCTTAACATGGCAGCTGGCTCCAAGAGGCAGGAGGCAGACATTACCAGGCTGGCCAAAGGCCACTACACCCAGCACTGACACAGGGTCACTGCTCATAGTTACTGGTCAACGCAGCCAAGGGGATGAAGCCACATGCTACTCCCTGGGGTGGACAGTGGGGTGTCCCGGGTGTCGCACTGAGGAAATGCATGGGACATGTTGCTGTGGCATTTTTGGAAGGTGTATTCCACAAATCCCCTAAGCATTCTATTTTCGCAGAAGTGAGAACCATGGCCCTCGTTACTTCTGCCAGCAAGAACAGCAATAAGTTCAATGGCTGACTGATTATAAAATGATTTTGTAAAGCATGTATCATTAAATGCTCATAAAGCCCTGTGAGATCAGCATTGGACACTGAGGAGGAACAAAGAAGAGACTTGTCTAAAGACACATGGTCACACACTTGAGTGTCCAAGGTCTCTGGGGCTCCAGGCCTGCACCGTATACTGGGGCGGTTATGGAAGTGGGCTTGAGCCTAGAAGCTTTCCATCTGCTACTGCCACATGTTTGGGAAAAGCTGTGGGTGTCAGCCCCACCGTGTAGACAGGCAAAACACTGACGTGAAGAACGACTCCTGTTTCTGGCTCTTCCTACTAGCAGGCTTGGGGCTCAGGTCTCTAGGTCAAGGCTGGGGCCACTGAGAAGGCACGTAACAACCTCTCTAACACCAGTGAGAGCACAGGTCCCAGCTGTGGCTGCAATTCACTGCCCCCAGTTTGGTTTTCCAACAACACAGCCTTGGATGGCCCCATTTCAACAGCACACTAAATCTGCCACCCGCCCTCTACCATGGACCCCTCAGGTTTTCTGGGTGATGAGGAGGAGTGGCCAACAACAACTAAGACATTGACTTGAGATATGTGTTTCCCACAGGAAGCCTCTCCCTCCTGAGAATGAATGGAGTGAGTGTATACTCTCCTTGTTACACATACACACCCAGAGTTACTTTAATATTTAAACATGCATTTCCATAGTTCAAGGTGGAACATGTTCCTGAATCATGAGCCACAGAGAAAAGATATCCATGCAGACTAGATCACTAAGCATCCTTCAAACTGTGCCATTATATTTTTGTTTTATAAACTTCCTTTATTGACATCTCTCCCCACCCAGACTACACCCTACACAAAGATAAAGATAATATCTCTTTTAATCATTCTTGTATTTCCAATGCCTAAAACAGAGAGGATCAACTATCAGTCAGGGCATGAATGTTTATTTGAACAAATGTATGAATAAATGCTGCTTCTCAGTTCATATCATATCTATACTGCATAGACAGGGACTACATCTGTCTTGTTTATCTGTGTATCCCAAATGATGCATAGTAGGTGCTCAATAAATGTTTGATGACAGAATGAGGAATGGTGGGGGTGGGGTGGAATGAAGGGACTTAGACAAAGAAATATGCAGTGCCCTCACATGTGCGGCAATTATGGTTTGCTGAAATCATTCACTCCTACGCTTGAATTTGTTAGCTTTTGAGAAGCCCAACAGCCACCATGACTCTAAGCAAACTGCTTATCAGTTACCCATGGTGAAAAAATATGATCACAGCAACTGAGAAATATCATTAGTGAAGAATCTAGTCTCATTTGCGAACTTTCTCATCAAGAACCAATTCAACCAATACAACAATTAAAACCATAAGTTTGTGAGTTTCGAATAAGATGAGGTTTCAAGAAAAAGTCACAAAGTTATTTGCACGCTATTTAGGCTTTCATAATTATATCTCTGGAACTCTGACCCTCCCCAGGATTTCTATATTTCTACTCTTCCTCTCTCTCTCTCTCTCTCTCTCTCTCTTCCCCTCTCTCTCTCTCTCTCTCTCTCTCCCCCTTCCCCACCCCCACCCCCCGCCCCCACTAGCCCCATTCCAACAGGTCTTGCAATAACTGTATGTCTTTCTCTCACAATTCATCTTGGCGCTGTCTCTCCTTGCCACTTCTATCAGGTCACTCACCTCCCATCTTTGCTAGCTGCTCCTTCAGCTAAAACACCTGCTTCTGCTTAGGACAAGGAAAGGGCATCTTGTGCAAAGAAGCCTATCCTAAATGAGTTACCATCCCCCATAAGGCCCTTCCCCTTGCCTGAAATGGCTGATGCTTGACCAGCTCTAAACAGTTAGCCCATCTCCCTCCTGCACAGAGATCCAGCCACAGGACCCAGCGCAAAGTGGGTATTCAGGGCCTGGGTATTGTGTTGAAATCGGGGTGAAGCACCCCAGGGAGAGACAATAGCCAGAACTTGGAATGACTCCGGTAGGCTTGTAATTCTAGATACTGGGCTCTCTACCCTGGTCAGTACATTTTATACTTACTCAGCTCACTCTCCAAGTTTCAGGAAGAAAAAAGGGGCCAGGTCAGAGAAGCTATGAGGGCCCACTAACTTAGGCCAAACGCCATTAGAGCTCCTATCACCAGAGCCCAGGCTCCCTCACTCCAGGTTGTATTTTAAACCTGGGGTAAGGAAGGTGCCCCATATAATCATGCTCACTCTGGAGCCCCAACGCCAGGAGGGAAGCAAGGGCAGAATGGACCTAGATATCCTAGTCATTCATCCAGTCACTGAGGTCCACTCTGTCAGGGTGGACAGAAGGCTCTGGACACATAATAAGGAACATGAAGGTCCAAAACCTGCCTTCATAGAGCGAGGGCAGAGAGCACAAAAATTACCAAGCAAGTTCTGCACAGGGATCCCAAGAGAGCCTAGCCACCTAAACGGACATTAGCATGTTGTTGACTGGTCACCAAAAAACTTGTATTTTCACCCACAAACTTCGTTGACTGGTAACAGGTTAACTCACGTTTGCATTTTGCATTAGTTATTGGATAAAACTGCAGGTCAACAATGTGTTAAGAGGCATGCTGAGCTATCTGGCTTGGAAATTGACCGCACGCTCCCCTGTGTAATAGAAGGGGGTGGGGGGGTCTAAACTGTGCCCTCTGGAGCACAAGTTATTTCACAAGCAAAGGCTCTGCCCTCCCCTAACCAGTGGCAGCTGAGCCAAAGACACAGGACAAGGAATCAAGTCCCGGCTCTGGCACCTATCAGCATTGAGGTCCTGGGTAAATCACTTTGGCTCTTTGTGTCTATGGGTCTTCTTTACCCTACCTGTTCAACCTGGGCGTTGGCCCATGTGCGCAGAACTCAGCCCCTAGGACCCCTGCAAACTGCCAAAAGAGAATGGCTTTTCCACAGCTAAGCTTCCCCAGCCCCAGGTCCCAGGTTGTGGCTGTTCCAGGAAGTGGGTGGTTCTCACCTCTTTCCAAAACCCAAAGCGTTTCACCGGCAAAGAAAGAAAGCAATAGGCATTGATGGAGCCTAAACCGTGCCTCGGACGTGATGCACGTGCCATCTCATTTCATCTTCACCAAAGTCCTACCCGCTGGCCCCATTTCACAGACAACAATGATGAGGTTCCCAGGGGCTCGCAGACGTGTCCACAAACACAGAGCTTGAAAGTGGCAGAGCCTGAATGGACCACGCGCTTTCAGGCTCCACGGGGACTACACCGCCCGCTCGCCTATTCCGAGGCGCAGCGCGGAGCCCTAAAGCAGGGCCCGGACAGTGGCTGCGGGGTGCTGGGGGTCGCCATGCTGAAAAGAACTCAAGCCCTCAGGGTCCCTCAGACAATGGATTGGGTACCTCCCGGAGCCGCCCCAAACTTCCCTCTTACCCTGCTTGTAATCACCACGTTGACTTCTGCTCTCCCTGCCGCCCTCACCTGGGCCGAGCCAAGAAGGTGGAGGGTCGTGCTGATGCTCCTCCCACTTCCTTTCCGCGAGCCACGGACACACCTGCGCCCCGGAATTGCCCGCTGCGGACGCTCTGGAACCTTCTCCTTCCCCGCGAGCCACGGACACACCTGCGCGCCGGAAATGCCCGCTGCGCACGCTCTGGAACCTTCTCCTTCCCCGCGAGCCACGGACACACCTGCGCCGGAAATGCTCGCTGCGGACGCTCTGGAACCTTCTCCTTCCCCGCGAGCCACGGACACACCTGCGCCCCGGAAATGCCCGCTGCGGACGCTCTGGAACCTTCTCCTTCCCCGCGAGCCACGGACACACCTGCGCCGGAAATGCCCGCTGCGGACGCTCTGGAACCTTCTCCTTCCCCGCGAGCCACCGACACACCTGCGCGCCGGAAATGCCCGCTGCGGTCGCTCTGGAACGTTCTCCTTCCCCGCAAGCCACGGACACACCTGCGCCGGAAATGCCCGCTGCGGACGCTCTGGAACCTTCTCCTTCCCCGCGAGCCACGGAAATACCTGCGCCCCGGAAATGCCCGCTGCGGACACCTTTCTGGGACTCCCGATGACTGCTCTGTGAGGACCCTGGGACTTTCTCCTTTCCACATCTTACCTCAAGGAATGAAAAAGGACTCTTTGCAGAACCATGAGTCCCAGCTTCTTTACCCCTCCAAAGGTTTTTGGGGGGTGCCCAATTCCCCTCTTTCAAATGGGAAAAAAGGAAAGCCTTAGTCTCTGTCATGTGTTTGAAGAGCCTCCTGCCAGATTGGCTTGTCACAGGTGGTTAACTGAGAGGAAGCGATGTGTCTTGTGACACGTGCACAGGGGACCCCGCAGAACAGCAGGCGCCAGGGAGGATTCTGCCAACTTCCCCAGGCCCAGCATGCCGCCAGCACGCCATGCATGTTCACGGACTCAGCTGCGCGTACTTCCTGCAGAGGGCCACGCAAAATAAGTGTGACAGGGTGGAAGAAATGGAGGTCTCCCCTTAGGTACATTTACGAGGAAAAGGTAGAATACCTGCAGAACGTATATAGCTGGCCAAAAGCAACCTGGAACTTTTCATATAAAAGAGCTAAGAGTCATCTATCAGAAGGTTTTTGAGGATTCCTTCAGACAGAACTGTGCTGTGGCTCACTGAGGCAGGCCCTGTACAATCTGGGGTCACAGTGGAATGCTGTCAGACTCCTCCTTGAATAATCTCAAGACCTAGGAATAGACTGGCACACCTCCAACAGCCAAGCCAAAAAAGAGGGCGCTGGGTAGGGTGACCTGCACCCCTAGAGGTGCCAGGACAGAAATGCCATCAGTCACTGTTTCCTAGGGACCAGTGGGAACTTTCCAAAAAAGAAAGAAAAAAAGAGCAGGCATGGAGCCATCTGATCCTGTCCAAGAGGCACCTCAGCAGAGAGAAACTGGAGGTTTTGTCGGATACCTGGGGGCTGAGGAAGGAGAACTTTTGAGAGCTGGGTGAGTGAGTGTCAGGCACCTGCAGCAAAGGACTTGTGAATGAGAAGTCCTCTGGGAAAAGGGGTGCAGGAGATCCTGTCATTGCCATAGTCCTTGGATCCCTCTTACTGTTTCTATCCACCCAGTGCCCAGCTTCTGAATATTTTTGTTTCTAATAGCCTGTACCTGTCACTCTCTTTGGAGGCCAGCCCTGGAGCTACTGGAGCTGCTTTGCAGCAAGTGCCTGGGAGTTTATGTCCCTGCCACCCCACTGCCATGATGGCCCCTCACCAACATCTGCCAGATAGAGAGCTACAAAGGCCCAGTTCCCTGAAATCAGGACAAACTAAAGTATAGTTCACACTCCAGAGTGCCCCTTCATGACCAAGCTACCTGGCTGTCTTTGAGATCTGGCCTGAAGTCACACCTTTCCTTGTTTCTCTCTCCTTCCCCTTCCAGCTTCGCCTCACGAAAGCACACCCAACCCAAGACAGGGTGTCTCTGCAGAGCCCCAAGAAGAAGAGTCAGAACGTTAGCCAGCTCACCAGTATAGCCAAGTACCAGTATCTCTCCTTCCTTTACACCCTAGACCCAAGGAAACTGTCATTAACAAGTTGGGGGAGTGAGAGTAGACACTGAAATCAAAGGACACAAGACCTCAGCCCTTCTTGTCAACAGTAGCCCTTAGCTGGCTGCCTGGGAAATAAATCACATTAAACCAGCTTCAACATTTTGACTCTGATATAGGAAATAAAATACTAACCAGAGGGGCCTGCACTAGCCAAGAGTAACCACGATAGTCACAGGTACCCCTGGATCACCACCAAGGACAGAGGAAGAACTGGTCATGCCAACTATATTTAACAAAACAACTAAGGACAAAAATTAATGCTTAATTTATTTAAGGTTCTATCTCATGAGGTACACTCATTCAACAACAGTTTGCAGGCCAGATCCTCATGGCCATGAGGCCCAACTTTGGAAGTGAAAGCCTAATTTTAGTCAATGGCATTTTGCTTTCCAGCCTCTATGCTAACTGCAGTCCCTCTGGCCATCCCCTCCAACAATAGCCTACATGGCCCAGTAACCAGCTAACCTGTAGCCATGAGAATACACCTAGCTGAGCCAGGTCTGAGTGACCAAACTGCAGCCTCTTAAGCTCACTAAATACTTATTGTTTTGAGCCACTTAAGTTTTACATTGGTTTGTTACATGGCATCATCATGGCCATAGATAACTAATACATAGAGGAATATGCCTTTGAATTAATTACTCCACAGCATATCGTGTGGCTCATTGAACTTGTCACACTATGCCTTGGAACAATGGTCACCTGTGGTAGAAGAGGGGCCTGGTCTCTATTCTTCCCACATGGAGAGGTGCCCCTGGAAAGTATAACAGAAACTCACCTGGGCTAACAACCTGTGTGTCCTACATCACTTTTGCTGAGTAATCACCGATAAACACTGAAGAATGTTGGTCTCTCACAGCCTGCAGTGAGTATGGAGGAAAAACAGAAGGTGCTAACTTCCACTGACCCCTAAGAAGTGAGCAACTCTAAACAACACACTGGAGGAAAAAGAGAAGAGGGGGTGGGGGGCATAGGCAGAGAGAAATTAAAATGGAAATTTAAAAGGGAATTTTTTTCCCTTTTTATTGGCAGCATAATTAGCCAGAGGAGCCCCAACTGATGCTGTTATGACTACTCTGATATGCAACTGAAATCAAATGGGGGAGAATCAGATGGAAAACAATACCACTTAGCATTTATATGACTTTTTCCAGGCAGCACTTTCTGTTCTTTTTGTATCTTGCACACATTAACTAATTAATTGCCATAGCACCCCAGAGTAGACAGCAGGTTTTTCAGTCTGTATTTTACAAGAGGAATAAAAGCAAGCACTTCCTAAGCAAGGTAGAGGTGGATTCTAAGCTCCAGGCATTCTTGTGGGGTCTTGGGCATCTTGCCACAAACCCTCAGGGCTCACAGTTGTTTAGGTCCTTGAATCCAGAGTTCTCAGTGATTCCTGTTTGTCATCTGAAAATATTAGCACCTTTGAACTGGAAGGGACATTAGGGAAGTGCTCATTCAAATCTCTTATCTTACAGATGCTGAAAAGCGGCTTATTTCAACCACAGAACAGTCCAGGGAAGAAGTGACAGCAGGTTGATTTTGCTCAGCGTAGGTCAGCCCTCACATCCCCAAATTCCAGAAGATATAGTTATTAATGTTAAACCCACAAATGACTTTCTTATAACCTACCTATATTCACACATGATTTTGTGTGTGTTAGTTACTCAATCATCAAACCTTTATTGAGCATGTGCCATGAACACATGGAAGCCCTAGAGATTTAAGGATGAACCCCAGTTATGCCAAGCCAGGTGTGGTGGGGAGCTAGTCCTGGCAGTGTGCAGAACAGAGGAGCTCTGTCCCAATGGAGCCATAGGACTCCATGACCAGTGACACTTCGGTATTTCTTAGCCATATAGGATATTCTGAGCATACAGTAGGCAGCTCAGTAATTATATGGTGACTAGTCCCAGTGGGTATATTCCAGAGCTAGTTCAGAAGCTGCCTAAAGTAGGGGCAGGTGAAACTTCCTTGCCCAAAAAGAAACATACCTACCAGTGCTTTAATTCCAAAAATCCCACCATTGGGAGTTTTAATTCATGGTCACCCCACTCCCAGCAATTAACGGTTACAATTGAAAAACATCACACTGAAGTCCCAATGCACTTTTGTCCCTTCATACAAGTGATCTTGTTAATGCCTTTAATGGCAGGGTCTCTGCCCAGCTCCTCGGCCACATCCTCACCTCAAGCCAAGTTCATTGCCCTGACTTCCTTCAACACATCAAGTGGCTTGGCCAGCCCTGAATGCTGGTGTTGTATAGATGTCCAAGCCTGTGCACAACCTGTTCTCCCTGCCTGGAGAGCTGGCTGGTCAAACTCACCAGACATTCCTGACTCTCCCCCAACCTCGATACAGTGAAGAGTATCTTCCTCTCTAATAGCATATGTCTCACTCATGCCAGCACCTATTAACATGTCTGTCTCCCCTATTAAACTATATCTGAGTTCCCATCCATCAGCCAAGGGCCTCACCCATAGAGGTACTTAACACATTTGAATTTCATTTTAAAATGAAATCCTACTTCAGATGGTGGGACTGAGTGTAGAGAGAAGACACCTGGGGACATTGGCATAAGGAAAAGCACACAAGGGGGATCTAGAAGCTCCTGGAAGGCTCATTTTACCTCCTCCATCCTTGCCCTGAAGTGCCAGTGACATAAAACGAATGGCACACGGCCCCTCAGATGCCCCAGACCCTCACTTGGCTCTTTGATGGACTTACTCATTCACTCACCCCCTTGCAGCTGCAGAATTCTAGAGGCAGCCAGGAAAAGTTTATGCACTTCCTTCCGCAAGTTACTTTTCTTGCAGACAAGGAGAGATGTTCACCTGGGGAGGCTGTGACTCAACCACCACTCATTCCAGGGAGTGATCACAGCGTGTCCCCAAAAGCCTGACATATCCTGTGTCTTGCTGGCTGCTCCATGGTGCAGGCACCTAGTGGGGAGTGCAAAGGTGTCAGGCTGAGCATGTCCCTAGGCACCCAAACAGCTGTTAATAAACATGGAAAGCTCTCAAATGTCATCCATTCCCCAGCCTTCTGAGTCTGTCACTTCTCCTTTCTCTCCACTGACTTTCTCTTTCATTCCGAATTCCCAAAGTGATCTTCTCAGTACTGAATACATGCAAATGGCATTAAATGAAATTAAACAGTCAGGCTGTCCCAGTACTTGTTCAGTTCAGACACGGAGTACTGATTTCCTGCTGATGGAAATAATTACTCTACTTTAACATCTAGGTTTCTCTCTCTCTCTCTCTCTCTCTCTCTCTCTCTCTCTCTCTCTCTCTCTCTCTCTCTCTCTTTCTCCCTCTCCAAGAGGGGCACAACACAACTGTCTTCTACTATGCCATTTGGGAGGTAGGGAGAAGAGATTTAACATACAATTTGTTTTAAATAAACTTTTTAAAGGCACATATAACCAAAAAACAAGGCTGAAGATTCAATTCCATTGAGCATTGCCCAATTTTCATATGTGGCTCATTGAAGCATTGACTTAGTCAGTGACCTTGGCTTGAGCCTGTAGAGTGAACAGAGGGCAGTAATGAGGCCACAAAGAAGAAAGATCACTGAGGCAGGGGACCTAGGACACCAGGCCCTTACCTCCTCTGCGCCAAGGATGGTGGTGCCAGACTCTGGGGATAGGAGGGACAACAGAGAGTAAGTTCAAGTTCCCTGACGGGGAAGACAGGCAAGTAAAGAGTCGATGACAAATGGATGAAAATGGAATGGCCAGGGGACTAAGGGGAAGAAATTGGCCATCTCAGGCTTGATGGCCCAGAGAGATCTTCAGACAAGAAGGAAAGGTGGAACTGGCTTTAAGGAGCAATCCTCCAGGAAGTGGGACTTTCATGAATGTGTTGGTGCCCCACCCAGATCCCTTTTTTCTATTTAGGTGCCTGAGCTGCTATGAATATTGGCTACTAACTGTTCGCACCTGCCCCTCCTCCAGAGAGTTGCCCTGGGCCAAAGGACCTGCGCTGTACAGGAAGGCAGACTTTTTAGCTCGCCCCCTGCGGCCAATGGTGACAGGGGTACAAAAGGCTCCAAAGAGCTACACAGAACATTATACCACTGTTCCTTCCTGTCCCCTTCTCCTGGCTTGGCACCTCCTAGGATATTTTCCTCTTCTTCCATAGGAAGATTATCAAAATTTTGCTACAAAGAGGAAGACAATTTTTTCCCCATGACATTTCAACACAGAGATTCCCCTAGACGTGCATCCTCCAAACCCCTGTTCTGCTAAGATTCCGGAAGAGGAGGCAAGCACTCAGGGTCCAAATACACTCAGAGTCTCTTATCACCTGACTATCCAGATACCAGCTCAGCATCCCCACCACTGACCTTGACAGCATCCAGCAAAAGTTGCCACTTGAGCCAGAACTCCCAGGATTGGATCCCTATTTCTCTCCTCACTCTCTGGGGGACCTACCAGATATACTTGACCAGCAGACTTCAAAGAATAGACACAAGGTTATCGATTTTTATTAAAAATCAGAATGGGGAGTCACAAGACATCTGGTTCTGTAACATGCCCAGTAAATCTGTCACAAAAGACTGAATCTTTGAAGGGATCTAATATTGTTAAATAAAACCTCCTATGGGTTCAGTTGGGAAGGTTCAAAAATAATGGTTCTGGAGATCCAGGAGTCAGTATGGTGTCTGGTGTTTTCACCCAGTTATTTTTTCCCCTGAGTTACTAAAAGTTGCTGAACTCTTCTAACAAATTCTTGGTCCTTTATTTAGAAAGGAGGCAAGGCCCTGATGGGAATCACCTTTTCCCTGGGAGCACTAAACTACGGGAAGACCCTTTCTACTACTGTGCAGCCAAACAGAAAATGCTTAGAAATCGTTTTTACACAGTGACTCTAAATTGTTATATATGCTAGGAAACAAACAAAAAAATTAAATAAAAAAATCAAACCAAAGAAAGAACTGATTAGGAGATACCATTTGTCAAACCAGTTTTAGGTGAAATCGATGGAAATGCCTTGCTACAGAAATGACATGTAGCTGAGATTCAAAGGAACAGAAGCAGCTCTCTGAGCAGTGAGGGGCGAAAAGAGCATCCCAAGTAGAATAAGCAGGTTGTTCGAGAAACGAAAAGATCAGTACAAGCTAGATTGTGTCCAGCAGGGATGAGAGGCAGATACAATAAGGCAGCTGGAAATAGTCAGGGCTGGAGGGGGCCGGGCCTGAGAGGTCATAGGAAAGAGTCTGGATTTTATCATGGAGACAAAAGCAGTTGAAGCATTTAAATCAGAAAGAGCCACATGATCTACAGGGTGAGTGAGTGTGTGTGTGTGTGTGTGTGTGTGTGTGTGTGTATTTACAGGAGAGGTCTTCTGGGTGGAGGAGAGCAAGAGTAGAGGAGGGCCAACTATAAGGTTTTGTAATAATGCAGGCAAGAAATGCTAGTGATATGGGTCAAGGGGATGGTGCTGGACCAAGAGAGAGGACGATCCCAGTTACATTTGCAGGGTGAATAAAGCTTCCTAATGGATTAGAACCAGGGAGTGAGGGCACAAGGGGAATCAATAGTGACTATTGTGTTGAGACAGAGAAGACTGAGGGAAGGGGTGCAGGCAGGGGTGGGGGTACACCTGCTGTGGGCAGGCTAAATCAGGCGTGTCCAGAAAATATTTAGCTGGAGATGGCAGGTGAGCAGCTGGGTATGTGACTCTGGAAGGCAGAGAGAGGCCTGGGGCTGGAAATACAAATCTGGGGCAACACCAAGATAAAATGACATTTAGACCTGTGAGAAAGATGGCATCAAGAAAAAGAATATGAAGCGAAGAATCCCAGGGTTTTGTGGTCTGGTAGAGAAGGAAGATAAAGGAGACAAAGAAAAAGACAAAGGGACAACTGCAGGAGAGTGGGTATGCCGGAAATCACATTCATCTGCTTGGCACCATCAGCATGCCACTGGAAATGACCTGTCAAGGTCACCTGAAGCCTCTGGGTAGCCAAGTTCTAGGACCACCTTCAGGGCCCACCATCTAAGAGCCAATTGCTCCTGGATTCTTGAAACACTTTCCTCTCTCAGTTTCCCTTACATGTTGAGCCACAATTACCAACCACCAGAAATCAAACAAAGAAAATTATTATCTCACATCACAGGAAGCCTTTCTAGAGCTGGACTGCAGCCTCCAGGGCTGGTTGATTCATCAGCTTAACAATGTTTTCGGGAACACAGGCTCTGTCTCGGCCTTGTCCCTGGTACAGCAACCTCTGAAAGGAAGGGAAAAGAGAGAAGAAAAGCAAGTAAATTTTATGTTCAAAAGGAGTTAGACTCTTCAGATCTCTCCCCAATTTTATCTGCCTGCTCTTAAAAGCAACAATTCTCAAATGTGTGGCCTCAGGACAGAATTTGCAATTACTGAGGATCCCAAAAAGATTTATAAGAATTACATATATTGATCTTTATCCTGTTGAGGAATTAAAACTGAGTCATTTAAAAATACGAATCTATTTATTCATTTTGAAGTAACAGCAATTACTAAACTAAATAACACATTTTATTAAAAAATAACTATATCTTTTAAAGTAAGAAACTAGTGAGAAAAGTATCTTGGTATCTTACACTTTTCTAATCCCTTTAATATCTGGTTTAAGGTAAGACATTTGGTCTTCTATCTGCTTCTGTATTCAGCCTTTTGCAATATCACACATCATGAGGCCTCTGGAAAACTTTGCTGTACATTCATGAGAAAATGGGAATAAAAAAAGTAAATGAGGTCTTGGTATTGTTATTAAAACAGTTCTTATCTTGCTGATCCCCTCTGAAAGGGTCTTAGTGACAATTAATGGTCCATTCATGCATCTGAGGGTCTGCTTATTTGATGTAGGCTAGATGTAGCTAGAGAGGTTTGGCCCTGCCCTGCAAGGCTTATCCTTTTCCTGGGTCCAGAAAATTGATAGAATGGCAAATGTGGCTGAGCATTTGGAGAATGAAGGTACACACTATGGGATACTTTTAAGTTGAAGTGGTGATAAATACATAGCAAACTACCCATTGCTAATGAGAGTGTACACTGGTATAGAATTTGGGAAATCAAAGTAGCTTCATTTAGTGAAATTAAACAATGCTTATATTTTATGTATGGAAACATGTCCCAAAGAAGCTCTCACCGGGGAACACAGGTACAGTGTTGTTCATGGTGGTAAATAAATTGAAAGAACTTAGGATAGCTACATTGAGAAATAAATAATTGAAAGGTGTAGGTGTATATGATGGAATATTATGCAGCAAATAAAAATGAACTAGATACATGTAACAATATAGACAAATCTAAAAACTTTAAGTGAACAAATTTAAAGACCAGAGCAAGAGCTATTGTACAATACCATTAATTCAAGTGCTTTAAAATACAACAAACATGGATATATGTTTGTAAGTAAATTTATGGAAAGAATGGAAGAATATATACAAAAGATCAATACACAAAAATGGAGGGTATGCAAGGTACTACAATTGAATTGGAAATTGTAGATGAAATGGGAAAACAATATACTTAAAAGAGCAAGCCACAGACGAGCAAAAATAGAGTATAATTAACAGAGGAGAAGATAAATTCAATTTTGTGCACATAAGATACAATCAAGTCAACATAGTCACACTCATTCATGTCACAAATTTCATCACCCAAGACCACCCTCTCCACTCACTGCTTAAGCCGCTCATGCCAACTTTCTGCTCCTCGAACATTCCATGCTCATTACCATCCCAAAGCCTTTTTGGACTTTGGGTTTCTTCTTCCTGGATTGTTTCTCCCCGGCCTCTTTGCATAGTCAACCCCTTTCCAACTTTCAGTTCTCTGTTCAACATTTCATCATCTCAGAGAAGACTTCTTTCTCCCCCCTATGCAAACTCAAGCCTTCACCCCTATTACTTCCTATCCAGAATAGCCCATTTATTCCATTTAATAGCAACTGTCAAGACCAGTTCTTCTTGTTTTCTTGCTTATCGTTTTGCACCTTTCCACCCTTATACATTCCATGAGGGTAAAGATCATGTTTATTCCATTACTCCTGGAGCCTTTGGATCTGAAATAGTGTCTGGCAAGTAAGTAATCAGTGTACTGTCATTTACTTGGAAAATTAAAAGGTGAATGAAAATAAGATCAGGAACTGGGAGGCCATGGTGTTGAATGAATCATCAATGTGGATGAATGAGAAAGAAAGGTCAGTGGCTGATACAGCCAGAAGAAAGAAAAACAGCATTACCAGATGGCACGTAGCTAGGACTGTAACTTCAGCCAGTGTGGTTCTAAAGCCTGTGAGATTTCTATTCTGACATGCGGCTCCCAGAACTGTGTCTTGCAATATATATGCACCCTAAACACTGGATGGATGGATGAATGGATGGAGAGAAAGATGAGTAACAAAATACCTATATGGTTCATGTGTATTTTTCTCCTATTTTGTCCCATAATTATGATTTTCTGCTTTGACCTGGTTTTTTGAAAATATGATCAACTTCTGATTACCCATCATAGCAGAAATAATTGAAAACAGAAGACAACCCAGAAATAATTATAATTTCTATTTACTCCAGGAAGTTTTGTGCATGTCCTTTTAAATAGCAGATTTACCAACCCAATTATATTTTACTTTGGCAAATATTAAAATTATTTTTCATTCAACTGGTGGTGGGTAACATGAAGTTGTCACAAGCTACATGGCAGGAAAAGGCAAGCGGGGACACAAAACTTCAGAGAAGATTATTTACAAGCTTCATTACCTTGAGTGAGTGATGAAGAATTTATTCATAACCCCAGAAAGGGTCCTTTAAATTTAATAAGAAATAATGAGTCATTTCTCTCTGGGTGTTTTTGTTTTTGTTTTTGTTTTTGTTTTTTTTTTTTTCTATAGCATCATCTATAAAGAGATATTATTCAGACTCTCTTAAGGAAGGTTTTGATTTGCCTTTTTGGAAGTCCCATCTCAATCTTTGGGTGAGCACCTGAGATTATGAAAGAAGCTAAGTTGGCTCAAGCTTGATGGGTCCTCTGGTCATGCTGACTCAAGCCAGTCTCCCTAGTAACACTGTCTCCCATCAAAGTCTGAAGCCTCTGGCTTTCCTAATCAATAGGCCAGCAGACCAGAGTAGAATCCTGGGAGGCAAAGGCTAGAACGGCCTGCTCTTGGTGGACAGACTCTCTGGCTCGGCAGGGGTTCTTGGGAGTCCTTAAGCAATGCCACAAATGAGGTGCCGTGATAGAGCTGAAATGCTGGAACACGGAATATTAATGGGCCTGTGCTGTGGAATTACAGCTTCCTGGGAAAGCTGCAGGCACGTCCTCTAAAGAAAGGCAGAAGATCAAGTGGGTTCTGAAGGCTGTTATGAAGTCTAGTGGGCAGCATGGTCATTGCTGTATTACCCACACTGCCCCAGGGCACTTGGGCCACTCCTTTCCCAGCACCTATGCTGGGAACGTGGACAATTTCCCCATCACCTCATCACCACAAGGCCCCACACCCATGGATTTCCCCCAGAATCAGGGAGGGAGGGAAGGAGTTGGCCCCGTTTGGAGCCTGTTTAGGTCCAGGTATAGGGCTTGAGTGCTTGACTTCAGACTTTTATTCCCCGTGGTGCCTGCCCAGTCCAAAAGCCAGACCATGGTATACTCTCAATGAAGAGCTGCCAAATGTCCGTTACAAATCTGGGCTGGCCTGGCAGAGTTCATTTTACCTGTCACAGTGATTGTTTCGAATATGTTGCATAGCAGGAACATGCCAACCCTGTCCAGCGCAGATATGAGATGATTCCTATGTCTCCCTGCTCCTCAGAGGAGACACATGGTCTGAGACACTCACTAATTCACTCACTCTCCTGCTAACGGGAGAAGAGGAAAAGTTGCCAGGGTCAAGGCAGACAATGATGGGCATGCCGTCCAGTAGAGTGAGGCTTTGGGGTCCAAAGAGCCTGTCCGTAGGGGCTTGGGGACCCCACAAAGGCCCTGGGCATAAGCAGAAGTGGAAAGAGACAGCAGAGTGTGCCAGAGGTCATTCTCTCTGGATGATATACACACTATTCCTAATTATACTTGAATGTGATCAGATTAGATTGAAAATGAGTCGGGGGCATGCCATATTGAGGGCTGCTCCTCCAGACCTCTGGGGGCAGCAGCTGCCTCAGGTGAAGCCCCCCACCTCTAAGTATTGTTGCTGACAGAACAATAGCCAAGCAGCCATTCATCGGTGAGAGAGATGCTCCGTTAAAGAAGAGACAGCGGGCAAAGCAAGGGCTCACTAGCCAGGGAACGGGGCCAGAGAGTGCAACTTCTCTTGCACCTCCACTCTTGCACCTGTATTGCTTGATCCACACCCCCGCCCCCCCCCCCCCCCCCCCCCCCCCCCCCCCCCCCCCCCCCCCGGATGCGAAGCAGGACCCAACGCCTCCATACTCCTGTTTTTTTCCATCCCTCTTCCTTCAAATTTACCTCTTCATTATTTGGCTTCTCTTAGACTAACCCCTTTCATCACAGCCCAACCTCACCAAATGACATAGCACATCCCAGCACTGTGGGAAACCAGCACACGGGCAGGAGTGGAACGGGAAAGATCTCAGTTTGGAGTCAGAAAACCTGCATTAGAGTCTCCCATTTTCTGGCTGCACTGCCCTGGAAAATCCCCTGCACTAACTTCTCTAAGCCTCATTTGTTTATTTATAAACTGGAGATAATGATACCCCTGAGCAGGTGACATCCCGCAGGCATCTAAAAGGCTGGGCTAAATTATAAAACCAATAAATAATATATGAGGTCAGTTGTGCAAATGGTACCAGCGAGATAAAATGTTTCCTGTGCCAGCTGAATGGAGAGAAACAAATTATCGTCATTTGTATCCATGGTATTAATTCAGAACAACAATAATAACATCGGCAAAAGTACGCGTCCATCAGAAGGGGGAAGGAACTTTGCTTGGAATGCAGAAAAGTGAGACTCACAGAGGACATAGTTGAGAGCTCACAACCCAAGGGGAGACCTGGCCCTAGGACTCCACCAGCCTGCTGGCTGCCCAGCTATTAGCCTTATGCCATCGAACACTGGAACTGGGGTCCCTTCCCATTGGGGAAACTTACACTGATCTAATCACCACATGCTTTCCCCAGTCTTCTTGACAAGCTCACCTCAGAGGTTCCTTATAGGACACAAAGAAGACCCCACGAGAAAGCACGGTCTGAACCTCCCAGAGCTTCATTCTGCATGAGCATCCTCAAATGCTGAGTTTCTCTGAGCCAGGCTGAACCATAACATCTGGGCTCATCTGATCTGTTCCTGCAGGAGCCCAAGCACCTCCATGAATCCCGAAAGTGGAGAAATGCTGAAAGGACTGGTTGAGGCAAGATCTGCCAGGTGCAGGAAGAGCCGTCTCTGTCCTCTGACCCAGGTTGGCCATGGATGCTCTCTTGATCCATAAACTCAGGGCAGACCCTGAGTTTATCTCTGATTCAGCTAGTCATGTGCTTGCCAACTTTCATCCCATTCATCTTTAAGGAAAGGAAGTCCGATTAAAAACCCTGCCAACCCCATTTGTTACCTCCCAAATATTATTCTAATACTCTTCTCAAATTCGTGGCAGTCTCTCTTTCAAGTCCATAATCTCTCTGCCTGCGTTCACTCTAATTTCTTGGAGACCCTTCTGAAGTTCCCTCAGTAGTAATGAAATCTGCTTTGTACCATGTGAGAGCACTTTACAAAACTCCGTCTCCTCTCCTGGATCCTGCACCTGAAATTCAGAGCTCTCCTCCGTGATTAAATATAATTCAGCTTTATTGAACCACAGGGGAATTTATTTATTATTTAAATTGGATCGAAACCTAAGGCCCGGAGTTTGGACAAAAGCAGCGACAGTGTGACTCAGGTCTGCATTTATTCACGTATTTGTCTGGCAGCTGCTCAATACCTACTAAGCACCTATGTCACAGAGCCTGTGCTGAGCTCCATGAAGGGAGAAATGAGGAAGTTGGCTCCTGATACAAGCCTTTGGAGCCTGAAAACAAGGGTTCAAAGCCTACCATTTGTCACTTACTATATTTACTTAATCTTTCTGACCCCCTAGTTACTTATCCTTTTTGACCCCTAGAATGGAAATGAAAACATCATCTATTCAAAAGAATATTTTTATGAGCATTGTATGAGGGAGGTCATAGCAGGATGCCTGCCACATAGCAACATGATGAATGCTATCCATAAATCCTATTTGTGGTCAGTAGCTTCTGACATGGCTCCCAATGACCCCCACCTTCTGGTTGTGGCATTGCCTACCCTCTGCCTGATTTGGGATGTGCTGGGCCTTGTCACTTGCTTCTAATCAACAGAAACAATCAAAATGAGATAGGATGTAACAAAAGACTCACTTTCACCTTATTGGTTCTCTTCTTTTCTTCCTCTCTCTCTCTCTCTCTCTCTCTCTCTCTCTCTCTCTCTCTCTCTCTCTCATCTATTTCTTGCTCTCTTTGAAGAGAGGACCACCTGGCAAGGAACTAAAGGTGATCTAAGACCAATAACCAACAAAGGCCTGAGACCAATGAACTGAATCCTGCCTGAAAGCAGGTGAATGAGCTTGAAAGCAGATCCTGGTCCAGCTGCACCCTGAGATCATGGCAGCTCCAAGCGAAACCTTGATTGCAATCTTGCGAAAAGAGGCACTCTGAAGCAGAAGACCTAGCTAAGCTCTGCTCAGATTCCTGACCTGCAGGAACTAGGGAATAATATCTCAAGCTCAGGGACAACTTGTTAACGCAGCAATAGATAACTAATACGCTATTACTATTATTAAAATCTGTGGTATACTTGAGGGACCAGGAACAAAGAGTGTGCGACAGATGCAATAAGAAGATATGGAAAGGAGGTATAGAGGTAGCTAGATATTCAAGAGCCGAGAGTCCTCCCATCCTACATATTTGGGGCTTCTCATTGGAGCAATGAGACATCATCAAATGTTCTTTAAGCAAATTAGAATCTCATTTTTTTTTTTTTAAATAAGACAAATACAGAGTCATTTTTAAAAAGTCTTTCAAGAAAAGGAGCCAGCATGCCTTCTTGAACTAGTATAATATTGAGGATATAAAATTGGAAAACTTCCAGAGAACTGAGATGTCTTATTTTTAGCCCCTTCTGCTGTTAGGAAAATCAGTTTGGGATTTACATCACCAAGTTTAATGGTGAAGAAAAGACACGAAAGTGAAGTTACTGAAATAAACATTTTCATTAACTTCGAAATCAGTGAGTTCAAAATCAATTAAGTTTGTAATATCCTTATTGAGGACATAAGTAGTGAATTAATAAGACTGAAATGAGTTTTTAGGAATACAAAAGGAGTCAGATTTTTATAAATAACTTTGGACATGACAGTTTCCTAAATCAATAAAGGTACATCAGTTTTTATTTGCACACCTCTTTTTAAATCCTGAATCAAGATTTTACATATACCTGCCCTTGGACTGGTCCCATAAATCAGTTTGAAAGTGACACAGTTTTTGAACAAGAGACATATATCTGTGTATCTAGGTCTTATCAGACAAAGGGATTGAGATAAGAACATGATCTATTAAAAAAGCAAAAGGAAAACATCTCTGAAATATTCACCAAAGGAGAAAGGATAGGAAATTTGGTGTGGAAAAATAATTGCTAACTTAGAATCCACAAGACACTCCTAGACCTTACTATTAAAAGAACCTATAACTGTTATCTCATAAAACCTCACACGTTCACTTTTTGATACTTCTTGGATACCTACTATGTGATGGGCACTGTCTGGGCTCCAGACCACCTCCTGCTTAATACTGGCATTGGAAATCAATAGAACTTGGATTTGTTTTTCTCCTCAAAGGTATAAGTAGGCCTAATATAAGAGGAAACTCTCAATTAAAAGTGTTCAGAGACTGAGCCTAACCATTAAGTTGTTGTTCATTGCACCTCTCTAGGGCTCATGAGGAGAATGAAGGAGTTGTACTCAATTATCTATAAAATTACCTCTAATTCTAAAAGACTCTGAATCAATCGCCCCTTGAATACTCAGATTCAGCTCATTCTCAAACTGCAGGCGAGTCCAACAAAGTTCATGACTGAAAAAGAAGAGGCTCTATCTCACCATCTTGACTGCCCCCTTCAGGAAACAAGAGTCCCCAAGAATCCTCAGGACCATGCTGAGTGTGTTTTATCACCAAGGTTTGGCACTGCCCAAGTAATCCCAGGGGATTCCCAATCAGTACAGCTGGTCAAGGAGGAAACCCTGGAAGCAGAAAAACTAGAACCAGCCACCTCCTTTTCACTCTAGAGTTGGGTCAAGTGTGGTCCATAGAGGGCCACTGTCCCATCCCTAAAGAGATACCCATGGGGCATCTATCTCTAGTCTACTCCATCACACCATCATAGAGCCAGTCTTAAGCTAAACCATCTCTCTAGATATTGCCACATCTGGTGACTACATTTCTAATTTCCCCAAAATACAACAATATCCCAGAGCCATAGAAAGGCCTAGTGTCCCCAACCCACCTCTGCCCTTCTCATGTCACAGGAAAGACAGTTAAAACCTCAGGAGTAAAGTGATGGCATGCTTAGCAATAGATCCAGAACTAGAACTCAGGTCAGCATCCTCATTCTGACTCAGTTCAAGTCTCATTCTGCTTCCCAAATTCTCTCCCACCTACCCATCCCAGAGATCTCCTGAGTGCCTCCTGTGTACCTAGCACTGTGTCTAGCACTATAATCAGACCAAGACACTGAGCTCAAGTCTCTCATTCTGTACAACTGAGGTGGTCAGGCAGAGCCCAGCCTGGGCAAGATAATCTCTAAGCAGAGTCCCAGCAGAAAATCTGAACAGAGAAAGTGATGACAACCTAAAAAAAAAAAAAAAAAAAAAAAGCTAAAGCTATTCCTTCAATATCCCTGTTACTTCCTCTTAAGACCTTTCTCCTCTTAGTATTTTTCACAGCAGTAGGTCAAATCTAATCTTTGCAGATTCTTCCAAGGGAAGTAGTTGGAGAAAAGAGTGATTGATGTTAGCAGATAAGCTGGAATTAGTTAAACTGACTCCTTGGGTGTGTAATGCACTTTACTAAATCAAAGATAATGAATTCCACAGAGAGTGCAAGAGGGGAAGCAAAAATAAGCACAGTCTAATTACATTTTATTTCGAGGGAAGCAAAGGGAGAGTCAAAGAAAGTTCACCTTAGAAAGGGCCTGGTCGCCTGACTGGACAAAGGAGAATGCTTTCCTTTGTGATTGGCCTGATGGTGGTGTCTCCTGGCCATTTTCTCCACTCAAACCTTTTTTGTCTCTTCTAAAGCATATTGGCTTTGAGAACCATCCTTCATTCTTGCTAGGGTTAGCATTAGCTATAGCCTGTGTGAGAACAGAACTTCCTTACAAAGAGAGCAGGACTTGGTTACTAAGAAACCATTTGTCTGCTCTATTCCCTGGGGTTATTTATCACCATAACGGGACTGTCCATGTCTCAGAAATTACTGAAGGAGAGAATGTGCTGAATGACCTCAGGAGGAACCTTTGAAATACGGATAAGCTGGCATTCCAGTGTCTGCAAATTCTTCAACGCTACTCCCTTGCAAGGGTGAAGGCTAATTCGTTCTCCACTTGAAAGCAGGCTACCCTTGGGGTTTTACTTCTAACAAGCAAAATGGAGAAGTGCTGCTATGTGACTTCTGAGGGTGAGTCATGGACAGGATGACTTCCACCTGGCTTTTACTCTCTTGGCCTCCTTGCTCTGGTAGAGGCTGAAGGCCAAGTCATAGGACACTCAGCAGCCCATGCAGAGGTTCGCCTAGGGAAGGTGTGGCCTCCCACTGCCAGCCAGCACCAACTTGCCAGCCATGGGAGTGAGCCACCTTGGGTGTGGATCCTCCAACCCCAGATAAGCCTTTAGATGTCAGTCCCACATGACATCTTGATGGCTACCTCATGAGACGCCCTGACCCAGAACTGCCCAGCTTGCCCACAACTCAATCATGAAAGATCATAAATATTTTAAGCCACAAAGTTTTAGGATATTTTATGACATAGCAATAGATAAGTAATGCAGTATCTGAGCTTCACACTCACCTTAGGAAGCTCCTAGCTGAAGATGAGTAGAGGGTCAGAAGAGGCTGAGTAAATGAGAATAGAAAATTAAAAGGGGAAAAAGAGGGGTGGAAAGTGAAAGGGAGAAAAGCAACTTCACCTTCTATTCTGGTCTTTACTTATCTCTTCTTTCTCTGAATTTTTGCTGCTCTCTTGCCAGATGCTCTTTCCTGTCCTCATGTGTACCAACTTTATTTCACCATTTGGCCAACTGACTTCTTAAGACAGAAGTAAGACTCATATTTTTCCTGTGTTGTTCATAATGCCTGGCAGCTTCTGGTACTAAGTGAACTAAGACCACCAGGTAAAACTGGTAGGCCAATTATGCTCAGTGCCAGAAAGAACATTTTAACAGAATTTAACAAGAAAGTTCTTTTGTAACCTATATAATTTTATTAACCAATGTGACCCCCAATGAATATGATTTAAAAAAGAAGAAAGTTGTGGTGGGGCATGAATTTCAGATGGGAGATAAGCCATGAACAATATTTTGGGTACTATAGTTACCAAGCAGATTCTTAGAGATGGTAATAGACTGTTACTATTACTTTGGCACCCCCTAATCAAGCACATTTCTCAGTATTCCTGTTTTTGTGTAGCCTCCTACATCATTGTCTCTGAACTTGGCCATGTGATTACTTTTGACCAGTGGTACATTGGCAAGCATGATGCAAGTGGAGGCTTGATAAGTACTTGCACATTGAAATCCAGACACTCTTTCTTAGGACCCAGCAACCATGCTGTGAGGAAGCCCAAATAGCCACGTGGAGAGGCCCACATAGAGAAGAACAGAGCCTTCCCAACCAACACTAGCTGAACCTTCAGTCAGTAGGTAGCACCAATTCTCCACCACGTGAGTAATGCTATTTTGGACTTACCGATTATCTCAGTACTCTAACTGATTCCACCTCATGAAGCAAGAAAACTGTCGAGTCAGCCCACAGAATCATAAGAAACAAATGGTGGATGTTGTGAACCCCTAAGTTTTGGATAGTGCATTACACAGCAAGATCAATCCCAAATCTGGAGTGGGACCATTTCTCGGGCCACACACCTTTTTCAGCTACGTCTTAGAAATGGGCCTCAAACCAGAGGGTGTCTATTTACAAAACCAGAGTTCTTTCCACCACTGCCTCCAAAATCCTGAGATCAGTGAAAATGAAAGAACTGCCAAATGTCTTGCAGATATTCTTTTGAGTACAGACATTGAGGGCTGCTACTGTTTCCCTTCCATTTCTGCCTCGAATTGTTTTTGCCTTGTGTTTCCTTCTGGTTTTCCATCTTTCTTGCTAAGATCTCTTAACTTCCCAGTGCTCCTTCAAGCATCCCTTGAGGCCACAGCCACCACTGGCCCCTGATATGGCCCATATTCTTTCCCAGGCTTGAGTTCTGGGCTCAAGCCATAACCAAATAGCCTTGAAAAGTTACTCTCTACACCTCGGTTTCCTTGTCTTCAGAGTACAGAATTCACAGCCTGATTCACTGGATTCCTGAGAAGACCAAGCAAGAAAAAGGCTAGAAAAACCCCTACCTCAGAATAAGTCTAGGCTTCCTAAGATGGTCTCTCCCTCTTTTCCCTTCCCCTTATCCCCTTTTAGCTACTCATCTGTCATACATTTCACTGTATTCCAGCCTCTCTACCATGACAAGACTTAGACACCTCATCTGCTCCTCCATAAACCAGAGAACAAGGGAATTTAAATTCTAGATGAAATACTTGAAATTTTTTTGTGAATTGAGATAGTGTGAGCCATCCTAGACCCTTTCCTCTTTCCAGAAAAAAAAAATCATTTATTTTCTATGACCCCAGAATATAAGTAAACAGAACCCTCTTCTTACTCAAAAGATAGAAGTTACTTTGTGACAAAACAGTAATAAGGAAGGAGGAGAGATGGATGCAACTAATAAGAAATATATTCCAACAATCTATATTATGAATATATATGTATATTTATATCTCAGCAGGCCCTGCAGAGTTACAGATGAGCTAATTAAAATGGTTATGCTTTTAGCAATGATGTTTATTGAAATCATTTTATAGCCATCTAAATTGGGGTTTGTTTTCAGCTATAACGCAATGTTACCTGCAATATTTTTGACCTAAATTATTTATGGGCCTAAAAATAGATTGCCTTTTCCCAATACTGACTTTGTGGATATATCTCACAGTGTGGAAATTTTTGGTGAGCTCAGGTGGCTCTTACAGGCTTCCCCTGAATCTTCTCTGCCTACAAACTAAGGTTGTCTGACTCCCAGTTTGCATTGCACCCTGCAGGTATGAAACAAATGAATACATGTATTGGGAATGTGTAAAATGAGGGGCCCTGGGATTGCTGAATCCTTGAAATCAGATGATAAAGATGAAGGTTAGTAAAATATCCTGATTCTCCATTCCTCTACAGAAAGCACTCTCTAAGCTACACCTAAAATCCAGAGGACAAAACAAGAAATTGAAACCACCTATTGCTTAAATCTCTCCCTTTTTACCCATCACCTTATCCCCTTTTAGTCATCTGTCATGCATTTCGCTGTATTCTAGCCTCTTAACTATTAATTAGGTGCTCACCAAACTTTGGAATGGCTGGAGAAGAAGAAGATACAAGCATAACCCAGATTATAGAGTTTAATAACATATCACGGAAGCAGTTACCCAGATGTCAGGAAGCTGCTGCTAACCAACCTCCCTCTCTCTCCCTCTCCCTCCCCCATCTCTCTCTCTGTCTCTCTCTCTCTCCCCCCCTCCCTCCTCCATCTCTCTCTCTTTCACGCTCTCTCTCTCTCTCTCTCTCACACACACACACACACACACCTGCCATAATTGCCTTGAAGTACCCTTGAACCTGATGACTAGAGACTGAGCTGCTAAGTCCAACTTCCATAGATGCCTCTAGGCATGTGCAGTTTTATGGCCTTGCTTGCCAGGATCAATATTTGCACAGAATACTGCCTGCAAAGGAGTGCTGGGAATGTGGTGCATTCACTTTCCAAACACTACATCTGGACAGAAAATAAAATGGCAGTTTAGAGTATCAATTTGCCATACCTACCAATCTACCCCTTTAGCGCTTGTTGTCCAAAAATAGCCTTCTACATAAATTTAATCTTCCAAGCACCAACAGCAACAAAGAGGGAGATCCAAAAGGGGACACCCAAAGTCCCATCTGTCACTGAGTGATCTTCATTTTCCTTCTAGTCTATCACATTCCCACTGTGGTATCCTGTAATCTTAGCAGTTCATTGGCCAGTTAACCACCAAGAAGACTATTTAAAAATAGTAAAGGAAAAAAGAAGTTAAAAGTAAATTAGTTGATTTATAAACATATATACATAACAAAGTGAGAAAGAAAATGTACCAAGTTGTTATAATTCTTGTTTCTGACATTGGGCATGAGGCCAGAAATGGACTTTGAACTTCTTCCTCACACTGCTACTCATGTCGCCTTAACTTTTAGCCAACACCAGTTGCTTTATTTGGTAAGACTGCTCTGTTAAAATCTATAGCTATCACCCTGGCTGGTGGCTCAGTGGATAAGGCACTGGCCTGTGAACCCAAAGGTTGCTGGTTCAGTTCCCAGCCAGGGCATATAACCAGGTTGCAAGCCAGGTCTCCAGCAAAGTCTGTAGCTGGAGGCAGGTGAAAGGCAACCATACATTGATGTGTCTCTCCCTCTCTGCCTCCCTCCCTTTCCCCCTCTCTAAAAATAATAATAATTTTTTTTTAAATCTATAGTTATCACTATAGCTATGCACCTATATACATATATACACATAAATACAAGAAAAATACAGGGTGGAGCAAAAGGTTTACTGTTGTGAATACATGAAATACAGAGTTTATTCTTATATATTGTTTATTAATTATTGAATTATTTTCCATATGAACAACTGTAAACCTGCTTTTACCCCCACTTATATATGCATATATTTATATATACACACATATACACATAATAGAGTATGTATATTATAGTTGTATACGTAGTTTCCTTTCTCTATTACATACATATTTTAATGCATTGACTGGTTAACCTCTGGACCAAAGTACCACAAGGGCCTTGAGTACCCCCTAATTTACTTTCTGCCTTGCCCCATCATGTGACAGCCATGCTAGTTCCCCTGCACAGACTAGCTCAATCACCCAGGCAACCTATCTGCCTGATGACAGAAAGGTTGAAGGAGGGATACCACAAACTTACCCTCTTCAAGCTGGTAGATGGGATGGTTATAGAGGTTGAAGTCCCCTTGGAAATAGCTTCTTTGCCTCAAAATACTTCTCATATAATCCTCATATAAGAAAACATTCTTTTTTCATGTCTCTTTGTTCATAAGCTTTCCAACAGAAACAGCTTCCAAAAGAGAGCTAATACATTGCCACAGGGGTCCCTTGCCCCTCCCCCCAAATTAAAATTGCAAAATGGGCAGAAATAACTTTACACTGTTAAACAGAAGAACAGAGAGGTACAGCTCTGTGTCCCTTGGGGCAGAAGCCCCTGAGTCAAATCATAGATGTCAAGAGTATGTGAGGGCAGAAGAGAAATCTTTCCCTTTATTTCCCAGAAGACAGCAGCTCAGAAGTCTGGAATTAAAGGTGACAAGCCCAGGTGTCAGATGGCAGATTAGCTTTGTTCCAGAGATCCAGCAGGACTAAGGGATTTATACAGAGTGGCAGTCTGTGGACAGCGGCTGGTACCAAATGCCATCTAGAGCTCTTGCTATCATAAAAGCCGACTCCAGGGAGAAACCTGCAGTGGGAGCCTGAACATCAATAATGACCACAATCACTGATTATAGTCAGCTGGGTCCTCTGTGAGCCCCGTATATTTGGAAAGCTTAGTGTTCATACAGAATTTGATCAGCAACTCCAATTCCACTGGCCCAAGACATTTCTCAAACTAGTCCTATAATCTGGGAAGTTTATTTCCTGATTAAGATGTTGTTTGGCAGACACGACTCACTGACACCTCTAAGTTTGGAATAGGTGACCGTCCTGGGCAAGTGATCCATAATCAGAACTAGGGAGCTTGAACCAACAGTGGAACTTTCTCCCCTAGTCCCTTGGCCAACTGTTCTGTTGCCAAAGGAAACAGCTGTTCCGTATGATAATAAGGAAAACCTCACAACTACAAAGCCTTCCTATATGGTAACCCCAGTTGGTCCAGGCTCTGCTCACCTATCTGCTCTCAATCACCTCTGTAACTGTAGGTCAGCAACCCACCTTCCTGGATTGTAATGTATGAAGCATTGAGCAGAGATACCTGATTCCCTACACAGGCCCAGCCACCTCCACATTTCCATAATTCTATGTTTATTGAAGTATCTCCACCTCCACTCCTTATGCTCCTCTCCCTCAAATTATACGCAACAATTCTCTCTTCTAGGAATGCAAATCCAATCCTTTAAGGAATATATTGTAGGAGAAGACCCATAGCCTGGTCCGGTTTACTTCTTACCTTCGGCAAAGTTAATATGAGAAACAGTCCATGGCAGCAAATTAGGCCACTACTTAATGGCCTGGAATTCCAATTAAAGGAAAGAGCTTTATGAGGCTGTCTGACAGTGGGGAGGAATGTCTGGCCTCATCTTGGGTCCCAGAAAGGCTACTTTAAGGGAGGGAGAAAGCAACTGCCCATCAGATTGGCTGTGAGTGAAAGGAAGTCATAAACTACAGGGAGACTGGGCTCATTAAAATGGTAATGCTCCTGTCTCGACCAAGAAAGCACTCCCCGGACACCTCCAGAAATGAAATTTGGAACAATCAGAGAACCAAGCGTGTCCTCCCCTCATCCCATCTAATTATTGTCATTTGATGTATTGATGTGCAATGAGGCCCATTAACTCTGACTCATCACATCTGCAGTTCCAAGACACCTGCAAGAAAACAAAAGACCTAGAATCTCAACTATAGGTTATTCGATAGGCATGCCAGGAGTAGTCCACAGATCTCATTCCCATTGACACTGTCTCACAATTCATTTGAAACTCCTGAAACACTAGCTACTTCAAGGGAACCATACAATGTGAACTTGGTTGGGGGGCAGGGGCTCCAATGTATAGCAGGGGAAGAGGATGGGGCATGAAATCAGGACTAAGAAGAGAGCATAGAACTGGCAATAAACATAAATCAGAGAACCTGCAATATCTAAATTCATCATCTTTCCTTCAATGACCCATCACCTAATCGATATCTAAAGCCAGAACAGAGGCCATTATTCTGGACTTCAAATCCATCACTTTCACTCAACAAGTATTCACTGATCACCTGTCATGTGCCAGGCACCATACTGAACATGGCGGGTACCACAGTGAATGCTCCCATCTCTTCTGTCCACAGGTCCCATTAGCATCTATCTCTGATTGTGCTGTCTAAAATCAGATTCTTAGATAGCAAATTCCACATAGAAGTTTCATTGGAAAGAATTATCAGGAGATCCACCCAAAAAGAGGAAGAGAGACAGGTTGGGCAAAGGAGAAGCTTCCTCACAATATAGTTGTAGCTGAGACCTCAGCTGGTCCTGCATGGAGCACTGGAGCTTGAATGGCCCTTCAATGTTGTCCAGAATTGAGGTCTTTGTCCTCTTGCATCAGATAGTTACTAGGCCATGAGTTGGTCCCAATGAAAGGGCATAACTTTAGCAAAGCAGTTCCCTATCACTGAGGGTAATTTCCAGAGGACACAGCTGAGAGCCATGCACACCAGAGTTTCCCAGCAACTACACTGGCCTAGACAGGGGTCTGGGAAGAGCACCCAGTCTCCACAGCAATACCCCCCATCCATTCTTGCCAACCTGAGAGTAGTCACTGTTAATCTTGAGGAGGTCTTGTCTCAGACTCTTCTCTGCCTTCAGTCTGGTCCCCTTCCCAGGTGACCTTCCAGTTTGTCATGCAAAGTATCCTAAATACCTGAATCATCTTTGGAATAACCTTGAAATTCCCAGCTGAAGACTGTGACTGTCTTCAGATGCATTAAGGCAGGACTTCAAAATCTCTCTTAGGATGTCTGAAATTTTAGTGCTCACATTTGTATCTGCTACCAACTACCTGCGCTCCAGGTAGTACTATTTTAATGTCCTAGGCAATATCATTGTCACATTGAGGGTGGCAATTTTGCTTCCCAAAACAACTTGATCTGACACATTGAGTTCATTTTTTATTTTATTTTTCAGTTTAGTTTGCAGTTTTCCTTAAATACAATTTATAAATTTGCTTTGGTTTCATAGTTGCATAAGACCTATAAAAATAACAACACTAAGCCTGGATTTATAGTTGTATGTATTTAAGGAAAAATACAATGGAATTATTAAAGTCAATCCTGGGAGATTTTGAGAATTCTTTTTACCAAAAGATAAGGTCTGAGATTGTCATAAATTACTCAAGGGGAAAACAGGGATCCAAACTTTTTCACATGTCCAAGGAGAATGGCAGGCAAGGCCAGTGAAAGGCCTGGAGTTGTTTCAGGAGTTGTTTGTGCCTATATGTTTCAGGAACAGTGGGAAGAAGAAAAACACTAGGACAATAAGGAAGCTTGTTTCTGCTCAGACTCAGGTGAAATCTCCCATAAGTACCAAAGCTGTAGAGCTGTGCTTCCCATAGTCTGGGAAGCCCAATTTTCACTACCCACACTGCCTTTTATAGATTCCACATGTAAGTGATCTTATAGGTATTTGCCTTTCTCTATCTGGCTTATTTCATTTAGCATAATGTTCACAGGTTGATAATCTATGTTGTTGCAAGTGGCAGGATATTTTTTATCTTGTGGCTGAATAATATTCCATTGTGTATATATACATAACCCCTTGTCTTGATTCATTCATCCCTGAGGTCACCTACATTGTTATCATATCTTGGCATAAGAATGCTGCAGTGAACATAGGAGTGCAGATATCTCTCCAAGATCCTGTTTTCATTTTCTTTGGCAATATACCCAGAAGAGGGATTATTGGATCACATGGTGGCTTTATTTTTAACTGTTTGAGAGATCTCCATACTGTCTTCCACAGTGGCTGTGCCAATTTACATTCCCACCAACAAGGTACAAGGATTCCCTTTTCTCCACAGCCTCATCAACACTTGTTAGCGCTTGTCTTTTTTGTAACAGCCATCTTAACCGATGTGAGGTGACATCTCCTTGCTGTTTTGATTTGCATTTCCTTGATGATGACTGATGTTGACTATCTTTTCATATACTTGTTGGCCATTTACATATTATCGTTGGGAAAGTCTCTATTCAGATCCTCTGCCCATTTTATAATCACATTGTTTGGGTTTTTGCTATTGAGTTGTATGGGTTCCTTATATACAGGGCAAAAGATGTGAGTATGTGAAACACAGTTTGTTCTTGTATTATTACTTATTAATTTTTGTATTATGTATTTGTTTGACAACTGTAAACCTATTTTTACCTACCCCTGTATTTTTATATTAACTCCTTATCAGATAAATTATTTGCAAATATTTTCTCTCATTTTCTTGACTGCTTCATTGTGCAGAAGCTTTTTTAGTTCAATGTAGTCCTACTCATTTATTTTTGCTTTTGTTGTCATATCCAAAAAAAAAGGCAAAAATTATCATTGCTAACACCAATGTCAAGTAGCTTTGTATCCCCTAAATTTTCTTCTAGAAGTTGTATGGTTTCAGGTCTTGTATTTAAATCTTTAATCCATCTCAAGGTAATTTTTGTGAGTGGTGCAAGATAGGTGTCCAGTTTTATTCTTCTGAAAATTGTTTGTCACTAAAGCAATAAGTAGAGCTAAATTAATAGCCATGAATGCATCTGTCAAAAGGCAGAATGGTTTAACTCACATCTGAGTTACACTTATATATTATACTATTATTACATATTATAGAAACTTTCCACATTTCACTCATTAAAGTGTGAAGGACTTGAAATCCAAAGTTGTTCTTTTCATATTTGTTTTCCAATCTATAATATAGTTACCAACACATAGCTGACACTAAATTTGTATTTGTTAATTGAATAATATTCAAAAATAAGTACTCTAAAATCAATGAACTCTGGCTAATAATTCATGATATTAAGTGTATTAATAATATATAGGAAAATTCTCACTAGAAGCAATACCATTACATTGATCTAACCAGACTTGTGCAAGTGGAAAGCCACTTTCTTTCCTTTGTCTCCCTTTTTAAGTCACATAATGTGGAGTGTTCCTCTAATGCAGAGGGAAAGGTGCCAAATGACTACTTGGTGTTCAGAACAACTCTTCCTCACTTGGGGCTCATTTACAGATTTCAAGAAAATTACCCCACTTGACTACTTGATTGCACCTCCCTTAGTGCAAGCAATGCACCTCTGCTCCTAGTTACTCTGACTCCTTCCTTCACCCCCATCGCCAACGGCAGCCATCCATACCCTACCCATGATTCCATAGCCCATCTACGAACCCCTCTACCCTCTTAAGTGAAATCAATTTAACTCCCTAGTCAAGACCCCTTTGATCATCAATGACATTGCTATTTCCCAATGCCACCACCTTCCTTCACATCAACGTCAGGTAGGCTGCTCTACCAACCTCTCTTCTGTTGACTTTTTAAGGCTCGAGTCAGACAGCAGTCCACTGGGGCCCCTAAACTTTAGAGAGCATACATCAAGTCTCCAAGGAGAGTCCTTAAATTACCTATTGCTAGTCATAATCATCCTCTCCCTTTTCCCCATGTGGATATAGCAGAAAAATGTCAGGGCACACCATCCCATTTGTTCCAAGATACCCTCTCACTCTGTCTTTTTCAACCTTGACCATGTTTCATCCTCAAACTGGGGGCTCATTAAGGATCACAACACTGGTTCCCAATCTCCTCCTTTACAACCCTGCATAGGTGGTCTAGCACCTTCTTTTAGATAGTAGATTAACATCTATTATTTTGTGGTTAGATTCTTGCAGCCTCTACAGAAACTAAAAATGCAAGAGTCCTATTTTAACACTCTGTTAACAGAAGTGTAAATTCTATAAACCCTGGGCATAAATTGAGTAACAGAAGCCTGTTCTCTATAATTAAATAGCAGATGATTTCAGAAAGCTTAAGATCCCTTTCTTTAACTCGAGAACTCTGTTTGTATGAGGACATGAGACCCTGCCATGAACAGACAGCAGAAGGACTCCATCAGATCATCTGGAAAGAGAAGATGATACGAAAATGATACTGTGGTAAAGGAAGGAAAACAGATCATTTGAACAGAAGGTAATTTCCTGGTGGGCTGAGGAGACGACAAACATAGCATACAAGCAACAAGAGCTCGACATACAAGTAGCACCACCACACGCAAAATGGCTTCTAATGACGCCCAACGCAGAGGAGAAAGGGGTTTATGGATGGATTTGAGATGACAGAAAACGAAATAGGCTTGGAGAAATATGTGCTTAACGGCCCTAAAGAAATAAGTCTGAACAACAGATGTTCCTCTGCACAATAAGTAAAACAAAGAAATTGAACTTTACATGACTCTAACACACACTACATCTACTGGGATAAACAAGACCCCTGACTTCCCAGAAATACTCATGTGAGTTGCAAATGTGTTCACTAATGAAAACTTTTTAGTTTCTAGGGAACATTTCTGTGTGGTCAGGGTCTCACTTTCAGAGTTTTGAAACAGCAGCAGAAGGACTTCATCTTTCCTGTTTCTGATGGATGGTTTTGGTCTGCTTATGTTACAAGGCACCACTGGGTTTTGGCAGAAGGTACTTCTTTTCCTCCATTGCTTTGTGTTTCTAAAGAGAGACAAGAGTCTCACTAAAACTGATTGCGACCCCTTCATCAAAGAATCAAATATGCTAGAAAAACATCTGAGAATTGCAACCCAATTCTCATCATTTTGTAATTACATCATCACATTATCATTTTGTAAGTCATGGGGCAAGTGACATATCCAGAAATATTACATATTTTCTTGCAAAGTATCTTTTGAAGAGACGGGTGTGTCTCAAACACCGTCTCCATCTTCACATGCGTTGTCCATGATGGTGAAAAGGAAGGAAGATGGAGAGTCACCAACTCTCAAAATGTGTGCCTGCCAATAACATATCACCTCATATTTCATGGGCCAAAGCAAGTCACATAGCTCTGCCAACATCAAAGAGAGTGGGATAGTTTTACCACGTGCCTTTCTTTGTGGGTTCTCGAAATGAAGGGGATGTTGAATTTCACCTTGTCATTCCCATGAGTAGTAGCAGATGCTACTGGCGGAAGGGGTCAGTCTTTTCCAACCTTGAGCCAATAGTCTCTTCTTATCTGAAGTCCTCCACTCAGTTTCCTAAGCCCAATCCATATCCACTCACCAAAACCTTTTTTTTTGCTACACTCACCCCTAAGTGACTTTTCAAGCCTCTAAACCCAGTGTTTATGCTGTGGGCACTTTCATTGGGTAGTTTCTGTAAACTGACTACCTCATTTTGGTGGGTTTGTCCCATTCTCTAATTAGACAGCTGGCCCCTTGGGTGCAAGATGCCTGCTTATGCCTGAGAAAGCCATCCAGTGAACAGAGACAGTGGATTAGTGTGTGTGCGCACGTGTGTGTGTGTGCATGTGTGTGTGTTGGGGGAGGGGGATCCATGGGAGGTATAGCTCTCCCTGGAAATACCCAATTTGCCTACAATTCAGACAACCAGAGTTTTCAGACTGAAGTTTCCATTAAGTATACTATGCACAAAATTAATAATCATCAAGACCAGACAGGTTGTAATTGTCCTCAAGCGTACATTGAAACTGCACTTGAGGCTCGCCTGGAATAAACCACAGTCCCTTCACTCTGAGAACAAATACCTTCCCTACAAGACCTTCACATCAGTGTGGGATGAACCTGGTGCAGTTGGATTTCTGAAAAGCTGAGACTGAGACAAGGATTTGGGTCCAAGTGATTTATTGAGGGAGTGCTCTCAGAAGAAACCTGTAAGGGAATGAGAGAGCAGGATGGGGATGAGGTAGGAACTAAGCAAGAAGGAGACTTTCAGTGAAATGCAGCCTGAACTCAGTCCCACCGAGAACTCTGGAATATGTATCTCAGAGTCTGTCCTACCTTGAGACCAGCTATTAATAATATATGCTACTCCGGTATAAGGGAGGGGTGTATAATTGCAAGGCATCTCCAGGTGAGGTGGCTCCAGTCATCCAAGAGCATTCTTCAGGAGAAGACGACCACTGTGAGCCATTAGCAGCAGCTGAAAGTCAGCAAACCCAGCTGGCAAAAATGGACCCCAGGGAATCTGGTAAGGACACCATCACTGTCTGCTGAAAACCAGGCTACACACCGAGAGTCCTGGACATCATCCTTCCCCTCCAGAGGCTCACCAGGGTGAGTGGCCCAACTGTGGGGTAAGTGTGCTACAGCTTCCCTTTCCTATACATTGATCCTCAATAGGTAGGTTCCTTATTAATAGTCACTGATTTGAAATGGCTGTATCAGATGGACTCTCCTCTTGGAGGTTCTTCTTATCCACATCGCTACACCTGGCTCATGTCATTCTGACCCTGACATCCCACCCTAATTGCAAGGAGGACGACAGAGAGCTGTAGATGGGAAATGCTGTGAAAAGCGAGGTGAATTTCACCTTTGGGTAGCCAGAGGATGAGCTTCCATTGCAGGGCTGTGCTGAGGGATGATATTTTGAGAGAATGCCTTGAATTGATACCTCAAAGGGCTCCCTTCGAAGGGATGATTTATACATCAGAAGACAAAGAGGATTTATATTGAGGAAAATGGATTCCCTTTCTGAACTGTTTTGAGGAAGATGGATAGCTTCCTGTAAACTGCAGTTCCATGTCTGTGCGCTGAGTGTTTCCAGAAAATTACTAAGGTAATGCTGCCGCTGGGACCCACTACATTGTCCCTGCCACCACCCACACTCATGTGTGTGTGTGTGTGTGTGTGTGTGTGTGTGTGTGTGTAAAAGGGGCTACAGAAACAGTTACCAAACCAGATTGCCCCCTGTTAGGCGGCCCTGCAGAGAAGAATTTATATTATCCAAACTATACATGCATAGATATTAATGATAGTAATGATGAAGGAAACTTTTAGCTTATTAAGGAGGAGGAGGAGTTGTTGTTTGCATATTTGACCCCCCAACACCTCCTCCTGAAAAAGTATTTTTCTTGTCTACTAAAAAGCTCATTGGAAGGGTCATTTTCCATATTTTAAATAGCTCTGATGAATTCCCACCTATTCTTCATACAAGCTCCTGTCTATATGTGACGAAGAAAATCCAACAGAGTCAAAGATTTGCCAAAATGTGAGCAAAGGTTTATCATTGTTCTTAGGGCCTCAGAGTCCCTGGTCCCTGGGATGGCTGCAGGCATTAGAGAAGGCATAAATGGAATCATAATGTTAATGAAAAAGTTTCCCTGAGAAATAAGAACAACTTCCACCAAGCAATCTGGAAATCTGTTCGACAGGTCTGAAGGCCATGACTCTACCTTTGAGAACTCAAGAACTACAACTCCCTTTGACTGAGAAACCAACTCCTGGGCCCTCAGTTTCATTTCATTCTTCCAGTGACACTCGCCCAGTCTTTCAAAAGGAAGCCAGGTCAAGGGAAGAGGAGAAAAACCACTCTGATATGTAGTGTTTGCCGAGTTCCTTGGTATAAATATTCTCATTATGTCCCAGCACAAACAAGGAGTGAGAAGAGATGGGGGACTCAAGAGTTGGAAAATTTTGGTTTTAGGTAACAGCTGATAAGCTTAGTAATCAAGGCACATAAAAAACTATTGTTCCAGAAACTGAAGGGATGACCCACCTTGACTCCAGAAGACCGTAAGCAACAGTTTCACCTTTGTGCCTCAGAAGGACTTGCAAGCCATCAAGATGGTTTCTGAGCAATTGTACTCCTGGGTAAGTCATCCACAGCCCGGGAAGCAGAAAAAGACCACCATTCAGGACACAGATGAAAGACCACCACTCAAGACACAGGTGAAAGACCACCATCCAGGACACAGATGAAAGAACACAGCCCAGGACACAGATGAAAGAACACAGCCCAGGACACAGATGAAAGAACACAGCCCAGGACACAGAAGAAAGAACACAGCCCAGGACACAGATGAAAGAACACAGCCCAGGACACAAATGAAAGAATGCTGCAGCTTTAATCTGATTAACTTTTTCCCTGAATTCCAAACCCCTTATCTACACTTTTCTTCTTACAAAAAAGGTCGATTTAAAATGGAATTTAAGATGGTCTGTTAGGGTACATAATCCTCTGTCTTCTCAGATCGACCATCTGAATAAAGCGCTCATAAAGATTCAATCCCTGTCTCTGCTTATTGGTCTTGATAGTGACAGACAACATGAACACCAGCTTTTCTGGTTTCAAAACAAACAGGTTATTGCCTTGGTTGGTGTGGCTCAGTGGATTGAGTGCCAGCCTGTAAACCAAACGATCGCTATAGTTTATTTCCCATCAGGGTACATGCCTGGGTTGCAGGCTGGGTTCCCAGTTGGGGATGAGTGAGAGGCAACCACTCCCTTTTTTGCCCCTCTGTCTAAAAATAAATAAAATCTTTCTTTTTAATGTTTAAAAATTTTTAAATTTAAATTTACAAAAACTAATAGGTTATTTGTCTTGTATCTAAGTGAAAAAAAAAAAAAAGCTTCCCCTTTAAAAAATATTTTTTAACTGAAACTGGACTTGAGCCCTCTCAAGTTTTCTCTCATGACAGACATCATAAAGTTAATATGCTTCCCTAAAATTCTGTAAGCACCAATCGCACATTCAGTACTCAACAAAGATTATATTCCTTGACCAACCCAGCATGCTAACTCTCCATTCTGCTTCCTGATAGGGAACAGGGCAATTGTTTTCCATTTAACTCCTTTATGTCTATCCCTCCTACTTACATCAAAAACTCAGTGATTTTCTATGAAAATTACTTTTGAAAACTCATCAGTCATCGTTTTGTTTCAAAACTGCAGTCTGAGTTCTCAGTGTGCTATCCAAGATATCTCTGGATCAGTCTCTGTGGGTTTCCTAGAAGACCAGCAGAATCTTTGAGTGCTTCCCAGAAAAAGGGAACAAGAGAGGCATTACCATATCATTACAGGAGCAAAGGTATCTTACATAGAACCTCATTTAATCAGGAAACAATAGATTTAGGCTTTAAACCAAAAGGGGAATATTTCCTTTTTTCATTTGCAATAATCCCAAAGTAATTTTGGGGCTAGTTCTTTTTAAATATCATGATCCTTTATTATATCCAAAATTGTTAGAATAGCCACCTTCAAGCATGTTCACAGCAATTCTAGGAATATCTCATCTAGCTAAAGTAACTTTAAAAAAGAAAACCAACCTTAGTATTTGACTTGGATAAAACAGAATGTTTTACTCAATTCATCTCTTCTCCACCTCTTCTCTCCACATCTCTCTTATGTGTTACAAAAGACTCAAATATATTAAAATTCATTTTCCCTCTTCACTAATTTTATAATTCCATCAGTGAGAGGCTATTGGGTTTTTTGTTTTGTTTTATTATCTTTTTTGGCATGATTGCTTACGGACCTGAACTGCTGTTGATTCTGTTATCCTCCACATGACTACAGATTTCTTTCCTCCTGATATTTGTTCCATTATTTTGCAAGGAAATTAAAATCTATTCCAATTGATACTCATTTTCAGTTTTCAGCATCTCCTTATTTTTCACAAACTCATTACATCTGTCGTGAGTGCATCTCCCAGCATCTTTTTCATTTTGTAACTGCTTCCACAATGACTGCAGGAGTTGAGATAGACCCAGAAAAAGTGACCCAGAAATGGACTCAGTGCCCACTCATACCTCCTCAGCTGTGTCCACAGAACTCTGGGGACAATGTTTTATTGGGGTTTTTTTTGTTGTTGTTTTGTTTTATTGATTTTTGTTTGTTGTTTTTAGGGGAAGTTTATTGTCCCATAAATGATTCAACTTCTCTTTTTATCTTTCTTCATATAACAGAATGAAACTTAGTGTCTAAACATTCTAATATACTCACTTACTTCATTTCCTCCATTTTTCTTCTTAATTTTCCCTGTGAAGGAAGAGGAAATACCTTACTAGAATTCCATTTTTCATGGGCTTTGGAATTAGACCAGCCTGGGTTCAAATCTCCGCCCTACCATCTACTAGCTGACTAACGTCTGGTAAATTACTTCACCCCTCAAAGCATCGATCTCACCTAGAACATAGGGATAGAACCATTATCTCTCCAGGATTGTCTGAGATTAGATGAGGTGGCTTATGTGAAAGTCCTTAGAACATAGTAGGTATGTAACTTTCACCTTCTTAATCCCATTCCATCTTCTGTTCCCCCAGCTAGACACACCTCCTTCTCATTCCAAAATTCTCACTCCAAGGCAGCAAAGAATCCCTCTAGAAATCACCAGAAAACCTTTATCCAGCCACCACCTCTTTAGTCTGCCTGCCTCCAAACAACATCTCAATGAGACCTGAACTCCACCAAACACCAGAATTTCTCAATGATCTCACTGGCTGCAGAACATGCTGCAAATAGGATTGTCCAAGGGTTTCTCTAAAAGACCCTTGCTCTGTCCTCTCAACTCTTTAGTTCCCTAATCAATTTGCTGTGGTCCTTGGGCCACCATTGTGAAACCTCTTGACTTCAGTCGTGTTTTTGTTTCGTTGCGTTTTGTTTTGTTTTGTTTTGTTTTGTTTCAAGAAAATTAAGCCCTGACTGGTGGCACAGTGATAAGACGCCAGCCTGCAAATCCAAAGGTCGCTGGTTCGATTCCCAGCCAGGGCAACCTAACCAGGTTGCAAGCCAAGTCTCCAGCCCAGTTCGTAGAGGCAGGTGAAAAGCAACCATACATTGATGTCTCTCTCCCTCTCTGTTTCTCTCCCTTCCGCTCTCTCTAAAACTAATAAATAAAATCTTTAAAAGATGGAAAAGAAAATCCAGAGCCTTGGTTTCTTTTTAAAAATGCTTTTGCTTCCTCCTTGACCCAACTCACCATCTTTAAGCAAATACAACCAGGAATCTGTTTTTACCATAATGCATTTCAATAGTCCTGCAGTGACAATGGGTGTTTTAAGCCCCATGATTATTCCCACATCTGCAGTTGATTCTTTCCTATCTTTTTACAGGAAAGTTTGGATGACTTCCCCCAGGAAGGATTTTTCTCACTTCTGAAATATGCTCTTACTGTCTTTATGGCTTGTTTTTTATAATCTTCTTTTTCCTCCCTGGCAGATGAGCAACAGAATAACTATGGAAAGTCTTCTGGCCATTAAATATCCTAAAATATAGTCAAGGGGACCTGGAAATTATGGTTTGGAGGAGAGATTATGATAGTTACAGTGAGAAATTAATTGAAGAGGGAAGTTTCATTTACTAAGTCAGGCAAATGTCACTGGACTAATCCCAACTTAGAAATAATTATATTCCCATTCCCTAATGTCAAATGAGTACTTACTTTGTCTAGGCATCCTACTTGGTATTTTGCATGCACTACCTTATTCTAGCCTCATAAAAACTTTATTTAACACTATCATTATTACATCAATTTTACAAATAAGGAAACAAAATTGTATAAAGCAAAATAACTCACATAGAGTCACACAGGTAGTAAATGAAGGATCCAGGATTCAAATCTAGAGCAACCTGACTCCAAAACCCATGCCCTCAAACTCAATGCTTTTATGTATCCAACACAACCCAAACCTTTTTATAATAATATTCAGGGATTTCATGGAACTCTATTTAACACTGTAGTTATTAAAATGATAAGCCTCTCACTTGCAGATCAAAAAAATTGTCTTTAGTTTATTAAGTACAAATCTACCAAGCAACTTGAGGGGCTCGGAAGTGACTTGTAGGCCGCCCTTTGAAGAGAGCGATTGAATTACGAAATGTGAACACTTCACTTGATGTATTGAAACTAATGTGAAGATCTGACAGAGGACCCTTGAACAGCAGATTTTTTTTTTTTTCATTACTTTTTAAAATACCCCTAAAAAAAAAAAAAAAAAAAAAAAAAAACAACCCTAAGGGTGTGTGATTCAGACTAAACAAAATGCTGTATAATAAATATCATGCATTTTACTCTAGGCAATGTCAAGTCCTAAGGCAAAAGAACCTAACTTTTCATTAAATACACAATGTTTTTTATTCATCTGTGGGATGGTGTGTGTTAAGGGCCAGGAGGCATCGGCTGAAACTAGCATCTGGTTTCTTCTCCACAAGGAATTCCAGGGGTAAAAAAAAGAGGGTGGAATTAGTCATCAAAATCAAAGGCAGGTCACAGTCAACCCGCTAGGCAATCCTTGCAGCAAGCTGTCATCAGGAACGTAGACATAAAGACGCAATAGCAGCTTCAGATCTGTCCTCTGTGTCTCCCCAAACCAAAAACTTTCATTGGCAAGACTAGTAAATGTAGGCCAAATGTCTCCGTGCCCATCTTGCAATAAAGTTTCTGCTTTGTAATAAAGTTCCTCAAGTATTCTTTATGGCAAATTTCCTTTTTGTGTTGCCTTTGTTGCGTCTTCATAATCTCTGGGGTGACATGTTATGAAAGGGCTGGTAGCACTGCTAATAATAAAAGCATCACTTCTCTGGGGTTTGACTGACAGCTGTTGTTTCCAGGCCTCTGGCGGGTTAGTGCAGCAACAGTTCCAACAGTCTTGGAAAATGACAATAATGTGATTTAAGGCCGGTGTCCTTCAATGTGATTAGCTGAGTGAGTTCAAGAAAATCCAGAATTAACTAGAAAAACAAGAAGACAGATGTTTTCATCGAGAGAACCTGGTCTTCTGTTGGACCACTTTTCTTCCTACCTAAGGCCCTAAGGAAATGTATACCTCTCACCCTATTCGTGAGAAATGGAAACAATATCCCCAAACATGACTCATCTCTCATCTAAACATCTCCATTTCTTACAAGGAAGGGGGAGAAAAGAAAGTGTAATTCCTTCAGATACATTGAAGTTCATCAGACAAGTCAGTAAATGTCCTAAAATATATTACCTATGATCAGCCCAAACCAGCCCTCACTGACACTTGGAAGGTCCCTACACCCAGGAATCTCAACCAGGGGTGAATTTGTCCCCATCAGAGGTATCTGACAATGCCTGGAGACATTTTGTGCTGCTCAGCTGGAGAATGTGTGACAGGCATCGAGTGGGTAGAGGCTAGGATGATGCTTTTCATCTACAATGCAAGGACGGTCCCTACAGCAAAGAATCTGACCCAAAGTGTCAACAGTGCTGGTGCTGAGAAAGCCAGCCTGGGCCAATGGTAAGCCCAAAGTGGGTACATTTCTGATGCGAACCCACAAAGCCCTCTCACTGGGGATTCAGATGCTCAGATTACAGGTCAGCCCCGAGCTGTGCACACTGGGGAATGTGATCGACAAAGAGAACAAGCAACCAGCAGGCCGTGGCCCAACAGAGGGTCACAGAGACCCTGAAAAAGTCGTCATTGTAGGTAGGAATGCTGACAACCGCTCAAGAAAGCATGCCAGCGTGAGAACCACTCCTCCCAGTGGTCTCTGTCATAGAGGCTGTGACCACTCAGAGACACTCTGCTCAATTCCCGGCTTCCTGCTTTCAGCTCAGGCCCTTCAAGAGCAGGGCAAGGTCAAGAAACCACAGCCTGACTAATGGGAGAATGGCTTCCGCTTCGAAACCTCGGTTTCCCTCGGCACTAAAAAAAGTTGCTTATAACCTTTCTGTCTCACAGGGACAATTCAGAGAGGAGAAGAGAGACTTTCCAAAACCTCATGTTAATATGTAGGTTGAACCACATGAGATGGCCATTTTTATGTTTTTATGACAAAAGCAGTGATTTGGTTCCAGCCCAAGCACAAAGGCCTGAGAAACAAGTGACTCAATGATTTGAGTCCCATTCCTAGTCTATAGGTCTGAGAACCAGGAGCTCTGATGCCCAAGGGCAGGGCAAGGTAGATGACCCAGCTCCAGCAGAGTGAAGTCACACTTTTTGCTCTATTTGAACCATCAGTGAGGGTGACTTCTTTACTCAGTCTACCCATTCAAATACTAATCTCTGCCAGAAACACCCTCACAGACACACCAAGAAATAATGTTTATCAGCTATGCAGGGAAGCCCTTAACTTAGATAAGTTGACACACAAGCATCATGTAAGACTATGGCTATCTGGGGTAATACAATGGGTCTTCACATTTCCCCAAACACTTGCTTCTATCTCATCTGAATTCCAACCACCCAGTGAGAGAGATATGAATTTCAGTTCATGTTTTCCTTTCCTAAATGAGGAAACTGAGGCTGGGGAGATTCAATAACTAGTCCAATACAGCACCACTAACATGAAGTAGAATTGGGACCCAAACACGAGGTTAAGAGACTTCAGATTCTAAACGTTCCCACCAGCTGTTAAGCCCTAAGCTAGTACGATGCACTGCCATCCACTAGTATTTGATAAGACCGTTATACTCCGTGCAAGAAAAAATTCTACAGTTGTGGCTGGGATTAATGTAAAAGTAAGAGTCGGCTTTATTCTCAGCTAAGAACCCTTGCCAAGAGAGAAGACAGGTCAAGGCCAGGCTCTCACAAGAGCTGCATTAATTCAGACAAAAAAAAAAAAAAGAGCTTAGACTGGTACGAAAAGACCTCTGTGACTGGCAATAACATCATCACTTCCTCAAGCCCTCAGGCCTGGCTCACTCCAATCTCCTGCCTCTCCAGCCCACAGACACACAAACACGGTCTTAATGAGCCTGGTGTCAAACAGCCAGCGTCCTGGGAGCAGTGCCCTGGATTCTGATCAATGCGAGCAATATTTAGCCTCCCCCTGGCCCTGCCGGTCGCCCTCACCCGTTCAGCACTTCTGCAGTGTTATTTTTAGTGCGTTAAGTTAATAGAGATCCCTGGAGTGGTGTGGCAAGAGGAAAGTCACCGGAGGAGCACTGCTAAATTCGTAACCTGCAGCTACAGGGCTTCGTGAAGGAGACCTCTGGGAACGGTGCACCGCCATCGGTTCAAATCTTAACTGAGAACTACTGTTTAAGAGCTGTTCCTCGCCTGGGTGGCAGGAAGGGAGACCAGCGCAATTCTCCTGCTGCCTTGGTGATGCAATAAATGACAAAAACAAAGTAAAACTAATGATAGTATTAGAAGAGAAAAAAAAAAGGCCAGAAAGTTTATGTTACTTTTTTTTTTAATGTTAGGAAACAAAAATCCTTCACTTTTAGATGATGTCAAACTTTTGCTTTCATGTCTAGCCTCTAACCTAACATTCCCAGTGAAAAGCTGAAAGTGTAATTAGAGCTGTAACAAAGGACGCCCAGACTTACCCAGGGAAGAAAATTACGATAGGTTTTCTCAAAATGACCCTATAAATAGCACTGCACTCTTTTAACTACCACATTCTAGTTCTGGGGCCATGAAAAGGAGTCTTGTGCTACCAAAACCAGGTCTAGAGCTGAAATTTAATCATGTCACTTACAGTGAATTCATGTCCAACTGTGCTCACTGAGAGACTCACTGCCTGATTAACATACACAAGGTCCCTAGTGGCCATGGTCCATACATAAATGTGAAAGCTAAACTAAAAGGAAGCCTGGGGGAATTAAACTAGAAATCAAGAAATTTCCCCCCTTCTTCTGGCTCTAGCACATGAACATCCAACATGAGGTTTCCCATCACAAAGACAGCAAAGGATGGACTCACTCTTGACCAAGGAGAGTGCAGCGGGCAGCACCATTGTACTGCTCAACCTTGTACGTCGTGCTGGCTTTTTATTCCGTGACAACTCTAGAAGGTGACGGGCATTCGCCAATTCTGGATGCTACGCCAAGGAACACAAAGGCACTTTTGGAGGGAAAAGAAAAAAAGAAAGAAAGAAATGGGGGGAGAAAGAAAAATATACAGTTGCATCTTTTTTTTTTGAACAATAGGTAGGCTAATGAACATTTTCAAATGATGACATTTTTCTACCATTTTTTATGTTGTTTACTAAACTTCTCTATGAAGATTGAAGTTACTAAAAGAAATGTCTTATGAAGGGGGAAAAATGACATTTACATCATAAAACAAAATGAAAAAACATCCATACTACTTACTAGATTATTTAATATAAATATGAATCATTTTATCTTGTTCCTGAACAAGAACACTGTCATAGATCATTTCCTCTTTAAGTGGGGACCAGAGGCTCTGAAACCTGTCCATCGATGCAGGATTTGATTTTGAACGACTTGCCGGAGGAAAACATGAAATTTTTCTCTCTCTGGGTCCAGGGAAGGAAAAGGCTAGGCTCTCTTTCATAAAGGCTTTTGTGACTTCTAGTTAAGGTGGCTGCATAGGTAAACACAGCTTGGCTCCTCATACAATCAAAATTACAAATAAAATACAGAACAATCATCACTCAGAACAGTCAGAAATTGAGTTGACGGGAAGTCTAACAATTCCTGACCAGTAGAAGGGGTGGAGATGTGGAACAAGCTGGTCCAACATCCACAGGTGGTGGATAAAAATTTGAGAGGGATATCTTGGGAACAAGGAATCGCAGCCCCACACAAGGACCCCTGGCCCAGGGTTCCAGTGTCAGGAAGATAAGTCTCCATAACTTTTGGCTATAAAAACCAGTGGGGATTGAGTCAGTGGAAGAAACTTCTGGATCCCCAAGTATTTTCCCTAAAAACCCACACATGGACTTTCTCACTCCCTCTGAGCTCTAGTACTGGGGTAGCAGCTTGAAAGTACCTGTAGGATACAGGGAGGAACTAAAGTATCTGGCATCAAGGCAAGAGCTAGGGCATAGCTTTCCTCCAGACAGAGGCAAGAGAGGCCATTGTCCCTTTTTCTGAGCCCTCCACCCACAGAGCCACAAAGCTGGCAGGCTGGTGCCATATGTGAGGCTCTGCCAACCTGGCTATTGTTTGCCTTAGCCTGGAGCTCCCCAAAGACTCCCCACCCAACTTACAGGCCCACCCCAGCTGCTTTTCCACCGGAATGACTGGTCTTAGCTCACACTTCACAACTCCCTAAATCCTCTCAAACAAGCAACAGGTGGCCTCAGGGAGCCCCCAGGCCCCATACTTCTTGCTAAGTGGTCCCAGGCCTGGCACTAGCAGCAACCAGCCTAGAGTCACAATTTGGCTTCACCTGGGAATGTCCAAGCCCAGCATAAGTAACTGCCATCTCAGATTGCTTTATCGCTCAGACAGGGTGGCCCTGGGGAAAACACAGGTGGGAACTAACTTTGGCCTGCACCACCCAGGAAAACTCAGAGCCTGCACACTCAGTAGACATCTATAGCAGGGCAGAGGTTGATGGTGTCAGCCAGTCCTTGCACCTGGAACTGGCCTGGGTAAGTCCCTCCTATTGACCTGCCAATAGCAATCAAGGCTCAACTGCAAGAGAAGGGCATACTCAGCTCACATGAAGGGTGCACCTGGAGAACCCAGCTTGGGTAATAGGGAAGCCTGTGCCACTGGACCCTACAGGACACCTACTATATTAGGCCACGCTACCAAGACATAGAGTCATAAGCAGCTCCACCTAATACATAGAAACAAACACAGGGAGGTTGTCAAAATGAGAAAACAGAGAAACATGGCCCAAATCAAAGAACAGATCAAAACTGCAGAGAAAGAAATAAACAAAATAGAGCTGAACAATCTATCGAATGCAGAGTTCAAAACACTGATTATAAGGATACTCAAAGAACTTAGTGAGGACCTCAACAACATAAAAAATATCCAATCAGAAATGAAGAATACACTAATTGAAATAAAGAACAATTTACAGGTAGACAACAATAAAGTGAATGAAGCCTAGAATCAAATCAATGATTTGGAACATAAGGAAGAAAAAAAAAAAAAACAAAAACAATCAAAGCAACAAGAAGAAAAAGAATCCAGAAAATGAGGATAGTGTAAGCAGCCTCTGGGACAACTTTAAGCATGCCAACATTCGCATCATAGGGGTGCCAGAAAGAGAAGAGAAAGAACAACAACTTAATGAAATTTGAAAATTAATGAAAAAAAAAACCTTCCTTAATTTGGTGACAGAAATAGACATGCAAATCCAGGAAGCACAGAGAGTCCCAAACAAGATGGATGCAAAGAGGCCCACTCCAAGATACATCATAATTAAAATACCAAAAGTTAAAGAGAGAATCTTAAAAGCAGCTAGAAAAAGTAGTTACCTACAAGGGAATTTTCATACCATCGTCAGCTGATTTCTCAAAAGAAACTGTGCAGGCTAGAAGGGAGTGGCAAGAAATATTTAAAGTCATGAAAAGCTGGGACCTACAGCCAAGGCTGCTCTACCCAGTGTAGATATCATTTAGAATCGAAGGGCAGATAAAGAGCTTCCCAGACAAGAAAAAAAACTAAAGGAGTTCATTACCACCAAACCATTATTATGTGAAATATTAGAGTCTTATTTAAGAAGAAGAAGAAGATCAAAACTATGAACAATAAAATGGAAATAAATACGTATTTATCAACAATTGAATAAAAAAAAAAGAACAGAGACAGAATCATGGCTACAGAGAGCATTTTAATGGTTGCCAAATGGTAGGGGGTGTGGGGGGATGGGTGAAGAGGTGAGGGGAATAAGAAGTACAAATAGGTAGTTACAGAATAGCCTTGGGGATATAAAGTACAGTATAGGAAATGGAGTAGCCAAAGAATCTACACATGACCCGTGGACATGAACAATGGCTGGAGACTGCCTGAGGGAGTAGGCAGTGCTGGGTGGAGGCGGGGCAAAATGGGAAAAGTTAGGACAACTGTAACAGCATGATCGATAAAAATATTTTTAAAGGCTTTTGTTTAAAATATTAAATAGTAATAACTAAATGGAGTCTGATGGCTTTTAAAAGAAAGATTTAGAGTCTGCAGCATGGCTGGTTCAAAGAATTTGGAACATCCCAAAGGTCAATCCAGATAGTTTACTTTGAAACAACATTTTCCAGATTTGTTTTGATCCCACGGAGACCCACTCACCAGCTACTCTATTTCTCTTTGTAATGGGGAAATTGGGAAGCCAGAAGGAATTGGCGAGCAGAGAATGCTTGAATGCATTTGCCAAGTACCTTCAGCCTCGGGAGCAGCTGCTGTTCCTACGGCCACCATAAACAGCACTGACCAAAGAGGCAGCAGAGGACACAGGATGTGCAGCAGGGATGGCATGAGAACATTCCCAGAGGCAGAAAGATCTTCAAGAAGAACAAAGGAGGTCTTGCCCAAACCCAATCAGAGACTACAGGGGGTGAGATTTGTAATCAACACACCACCATCAGCTTGAATTACCATCGCATTTTGCCTTTGTCATCACGTCCACCGATCCAGCTATTCTGGGAGTGTCATCCAAGGCTACTGTCAATCTGTCCTACTAAGAATTGCTTGTTTTGCCACCAGGCTGTCTACACTATACTTTCATCATAAACTGCATTTTGGTTGTAATATCTCATGAAAACCAAGCATGAATTTTTTAAATCAGCCATTATCTTATTGTCTCATCAGAAACCTTATCATAAGTAGGATCAGCACTCTTTTTAACAACACAAAAAAAATGCAGATTGTCATTACCCTCAAGTACCCAGTAGAGCCTTTTGCCCCTTCCTGAAGCCATCAGGAAAGAATAATATTGAGAAGCACTGTCCCAGCTCTTCCAGCTTCTCAACTTCCACTCTTAGCATGTCCGTGGGCTAACGTGTTCTTAAATCCACCAGCTGATATTTCAAACCTTCTGGGTTTCATTCATATAATGAGAAGGTCCTTTTTAACAGATGGCTTGAATTCCCCTGTCTGCAATTTAAACTCATCTCTCTTGTCCTCTCCCACTGAGGCACTAAACCGCAAAACCAGAGAATGCAGCCTGAACTGGCCAAACTAGTATCTGACCTTCGGAGTTTCACTTTTACTTTTCTGTCTGAACCTCAAATCTAGCAGAGGGGTTGGGGAAAGCATACATTAGATTAATAAGATTCACAGGGAAATAATGATTACCTAATTTAGCAGTGAGAGAGAATAGGAACAACCTTCAAATGTCATCATCGGAAGCAGTGTTGAAATGCCTTCTTTCTCTGACACAATTCTGTCAATTAGCAGAGCAGAGCGATTACCATTCCTTTCTCTTTTTTATTTGCAAAGAACCAAAACTTTCTAAGGATGATAAATGACTCCCTGGAAAATTCAATGCTGGTTGTGCTAAATTTGCACTTTCCATATTGTAAGAAGTTGGGTGGACTTTTTTTCCCCCCCAGTTATTTCTCATAATCAATGGGTTGTGCAGAAGAAAAGAAAACCCCACCTTGTGTAGAATTCAGAGGTGGGGACTTGCAAGAAATCGGACACCCTCACATCTGTCCAAATGACCAGCAAATGAATACATATCTCCGTATAATTAGTAGAGTCGAGGACGTTGTTAGCCAAATGATGAAGTAAATTTCATTTTAATTGTTTTGAATCCCATCTCCATTCCCCCTAAAAAGAAGAAGAGGAAATGTATTCAGATTATGACCTTTGAGAATTCTGGGCTCATTAGCATTTCATATAACACAGCACAGAATTAAAGTGGGAAATGGATCCACGACGTTCCCCTAGCTGCAGCATGTACATCATTAATGGCACATAATTAAGGAGGTGTCAGTGTTGGTCCCAGGTCTCAGTTGACAATGGCCCACAAACAGCATTTTCAGTCCAATATAATAGCCAGCTTACGGTGGCTAAACCTGATCATTAAAAAAAGACAAAGGAGACTTAATTTTGCTCCAGTGCTAGGTTAGGGGACAAAGGAGCAGGGCGGGGTGGGCAATGAGTGTATTCTGAACCAGGTTTCAGAAGTTCCCATAGCCTTGACGGCTCTCTACAGCTACAGAAGAGGCAGAAGCAGGAAGTGAGGAGAAGCAGGCACAGATAAGGCTATGGAGGGTTGGTAAAGGGGAAACTTGGACAGAAGAAAGATGGGGAGAAAGAAGGCCATCCCATCAACATTTGCCCTCAGGTTAGACCTCCCTCCACAAACTATAACTGAAGTCAAAGTAAAGGAAGAGGTGACCAAAGAAACCTTGTAGGCAGAGGAGCCTCACACATGTCTGTTTTGGAGACTCAACCCAGAAGAGCCCAACAATAACCCAATTCCCCTATTTTAATCTGTCTGACGAGGTCTATGTCAGTTATCGAATGCTGCATCCCAAGCCACCCAAAACCAGGGGTTTAAAACAACCATCTATTCTTCATCATGCTTCTGTGCGTGAACTGGGTTCTGCTCCATGTGGTATAGCTGTGGTCAGTCGTGTGGCTGCATTCAGGTGTGGGCTCCGCTAGAGGTGGAACTTCCAAGATGGTCTCTCATCACTCAAACCGTCTCATCATTCGGTGGTCTACCTGATCCTTCTCACAGCATGGCCGCTGGCTTCCAAGAAAGGCCTCCCAGAGGACAAGCCCCAAAGTGCAAGCCCTTACGTAGCCTCTGCTTGTTTTAAGTGTATCGGTATCCCATTGGCCAAAGCAAATCACAGGGCCAATCCCAGGGCCAGTGTGGGAGGGGCATGCACATACCTAGTGTGAACATGTGCAAGAACACACACACACACACACACACACACACACACACACATACTCCTCTAGTGTTCTTTGATGCTGTGAATGGTACCACAATCCATTCCCATGAGCACATTAGAAACCTGAGATTCCCCCTCGATATTTCCCTCTCCTCCTCACACACTAACTGCAACCTATTACCAAATCCTGTCCATGCTGAATCCTGAACAGCTCCTCAATCTGGCCACTTACCGCCATATCGAGACAGCCCTCCGGACAACCACAACAGCCTCCTCACTGACCACCCCTGAGGCATTCCCTGGGCGCTGTAGCCAGAATGAACACTGCAAAGCATAAATCAGATCCTATCAGGCCCTCCCAACTCTCTCCAAGCTTAACCCTTTCAAAGTCTTCCCGTTTCTCAGCACAGAGACCAGGGTTCTCTCGTGGCCCACAAGGCCCTGGAGGTTCTGGCTCCCCCAGCTCTCAGTCACTCCCCCTCACACTCTTCCACACCAGCCTTCTCACTTGCTCAAATACGCCCATATGGCCTCCTGCCATATGGCCTTTGCACACTCCCTGCCTTGGCTACTACAAGTCCATAGTCAAATCTGAAGCGTTCCTTGCTCAGGAAATCTTTCCCTGGCCTCCCAAACTAGATGAAATCCCACTTCGTACACTCGTCTTCCCTTCACCCTAGCTGTTCTCTGTATCTTTGTGTGCTAGTTACTGGAATATAAGTCCCATGAACAAAGGGACTGGGTTTGGTTTTGGTTACTTAACACAGGGTAATGTTAACAATAGATATTTATGGAGCATTTACCACTTGCCAAGCACTGTTGAGGTATTACACATAAGCAAATAAGGCAAAGTCCCTGCCCCCCCAGAGTTTACAAATACCCATATGTACATTGTGATGTCTACCACTGAGTGATACATGCTAGAAAGAAAATGAAAGCAGAGTAAGGGGATAGAGACTGACAGAAGAGATACTATTTTAGCTAGCACTAAACAGCATTATTTACAATAGCCAAGTACTGGGAACAGCCTAAATACCCATCAGTAAATGAGTGGATTAAAAAACTGTGGTACAGCCTTCCAGCTTGGAAGCTTTGGGCCCTTATCAAAAAAAAAAAAAAAAAAAAAACTGTGGTACATTAATGCAATGCAATACTACACAGGAGAAGGAAAGAAGGAACTCCTGTCTTTGCAATAACATGGATGGAGAGCATTATGCTAAGTGAAATAAGCCAGGCGGCAAAAGACAAATTCCATACGATCTCACCTATAAGTGGAACCTCACGGACAAAACAAACAAATGAGCAAAATAGAACCAGAGACATGGAAATAAGGAACAAACTAACAGCAACCAGAGTGGAGGGGGGCGGGGGATAATGGGAGAAAGAAGGGGAAGAGTCTAGTCAAGGAACAAATATAAAGACCCATGGACATAGACAACAGGGTGGGAACTAACCGTGGGAGAGGCAGGGGGACAGGAGAGAGCAATGGAGGGGGGAATGGGACACCTGTAATTGACAACAATGCAATATAATACAAGACAATAAAAATTGTTATTCCGGATGAGGTCAATACTGGCTTCCATAAGATCACTACCAACCTCAAGCAGTACTTGATTTATGACTCTGAGCAGGTCATTTTATCTGAGATTTAACTTCTTTGCTTGTAAAATATAACCACCTGAAGGCATTGAAAAAGAAAAAAGATAGCCCTGGCTGGTGGCATAGTGGATAAGGTGCTATCCTGCGGACCCAAAGGTCACTGGTTCAATTCCCAGCCAGGGCACATAACCAGGTTATAAGCCAGGTCTCCAGCCAGGTCCGTAGCTGGAAGCAGGTGAAAGACAACCATACATTGATGTCTCTCTCCCTCTTTGCCTCTCTCTCTTCCCCTCTTTGTAAAGGTAATAAATATAATCTTTCAGAAAGAAAAAAGAGATGCTGTTTTAGATAAGATATTCAGAGCAGGTCTCTCTGAAGAGGTGACATTTGAGCAGAGAACTCAGGAAAGTAGTAGAACAAGTCATGGGACTATCTGGAAAGAATGTTCCAGGCAAAGGAGCAGCAAGTGCAAAGGTCCTGAGGACCAAATGTATTGAACATGTGTGAGGAGCAATCAGGAAGCCAGGGAAGCTGAGAGGAGAATGGTAAGAAATGAGGCTGGAGAAACAGCCAGGAGCCTCACAAACCACAATGAGTGTTAGTATCCTAGGGCTACCAAAACAAAACACCAAAAACTGCGTGGCTTAAAAACGCAAGAAATTGATTCTTTCACAGGTCAGGAGGCCAGAAGTTTAAGATTCAGGTTCGGCAGGGTCGGCTCCTTCTTCAGGGGTCAGAAAGGGAATCTGTTCTGTGATGCCCCCCTCATTTCTCATGATTGCCAGCCATCCTTGGCATTGTTTGGCTCGTAGATGCCTCACTCCAGTCTGTGCCGCTGCCATCACATGGATGTGTCTTTCTGTGAGTTTCTCCTCTACCTAAAAGAACATGAGTCATTTTGGATGAAGGGTCCTCCCTATTCCAGTATGACCTCATCTCACCCTTACTAATTACTTCTGCGATGACCCTATTCCCAAATGAGGCCACATTCTGAGGTTCAGGGAAGGACATTGCTTTTGGGAGAACACTATTGAATGCAGCGTAGCTAGCACTTAGGGTTTAGTCTAAGTCTGTGACAGCAGTGAATGAATGCGAGACCAAATAAAGACAAATGCTACCTTGGGTTTCCAGCCTCTTCTGAATGGAAATTCAAAACACAGCATTTTTTACAACTTTCCAGAAAGCATGGAGTCACCTCTCAAAGTGAAAAAGCAACAATGACCGCAATCATGAGCATTCCCAATCCGCAGAGGAGAGGGGTATTTTCAGAGCACACATTTCAGGCAGAGGCCCCTCCCCTGTCTCTTGCACCCCCAAACTCAGTTCTTCCAGGCTATCATTGTTTGTAATTAGGTCTGAGTTTGGGTCCATCCAATATAATGACAAGTGCCCAGGGAGGGCCAATCTTATTTCCCTGCTCAGAATCATTTTAAGTCTCAGCTGATAAGCTGCTGAGTACTGACACTGCATATTTATTTAGAACTGCAACACCTATGCACTAGAAAACCAGGCCAGCGGAGAGCCTGCCTCCTCACCCCCACCCACCTCCCCAGCAGCCTCTCTTCTCAGGAGCAGCCTGTCCTCCTGCCTCACCCCCAACCAGAAGCCAGAAGTCACGGTGATTCATGCATCTAAGGACAGCAAACCTCCCCAACCTGAGCACTTGAAATGGCCTCATTAGGCTCCCCTGACAATGCGGTCCCATCCCTACTCAGGTGCTATCCCACCAAGGGTTACAGAAATCCTTTTTGTGGGGCTGGGAGGCTTGGTAAGAACCCATAGCCTAAGGAAGAGGCAGATTGCCTAAGCCTCCCTGAGCAGTACAATTAAGTTGTAATATCTTGTCAGGGCTTTTTCCTCCTCGTTGCTGTTTATCAGTGTTAAGAGACAATTTATACTCTGCAATTCTCTGGGATGGTGAGGGTACCTCACAGCAGGCAGGTAAGATTAAACTGTCTGTCACAAGGTGCTGGCCTTCCCTGTTGCTACATACACACAGCCGGACGTGAGAGCCCTGGGCACTGGAAAATCTGCTGACTTCGAACTCCAACCATTGGGAGCAGAACACACCACCCCCATCTCTGCCTTCACTGTTGCTTGGAAACTGGATTCAGGACCTAGAGGAAGATTCAGGCGCCCTTACACACTAGGAGTGGGTAGTTTGCAGTCCCCTTCTTCAGCACAGGAGATGAGATCTCTTAACTTTACTCCCAGGAGACTGGTTCCCAAAAAAATCCAAAGTGGAGTCCATGGGGAGCCCTATCTGCAGGGAAATCTGTGACTGAGGTGAGGGTACTAGGATTAATTTATTTCCCCACACAACTTCATCTGATGAATACATTCAAATGAGATTGTGCATCTCAGAGGGGACACCTTTAGCCTATCTCAAAACCCAGTCAGCCTAGGATTTCTCTCTGTCACCAAGGGTTTATTCACATTGAATAGCTGAAACTCTATTGACTCTTTTTACCTTCCTATATTTCATCCATTTTAAAATGAGTTCTTAGGTCCACAAAAAGACTCGTTCGTGAATGATCCTTGCAGCCTATTCTAAATAGCTCAAAACTAGAAACGGCTGAAGTGCTGGTCAACAGGAAGAGGGATAAACAATCTGGGACACATTCAGAGGATGCAACACTGCTTATCAGTGGAATAGGGCAAGGCTCTCACATACAAGCGTGGATGAATCTCAGACGCTACGTTGAGTTGAAGAAGTCAAACCCAACAAAGTGCAGTGTGTAGTACCATTTCTATGAAGCACAAGATCAGGCAAAACTGAATTAGGTACCGAGTCAGAACACGGGTTATCTCCAGAGGGGGGCATTGACTGGAAGGAGGGGTATTTTCTGAGATGATAGAAATGTTCTGGTGATCACAGGGGTATATGCACTTGTAAAAAGTCATCAAGCTGACACTTAAGATTTCATTTTACTGTGTATGCAAGTGAAACCCCAATAAAGAACTTCTAAAATTCACTCATGATGTCATTTAACTTAAATTATATCCTCCCCTCCAACCAACCAGACTGTCCCAAGCCTCTAGCAATCTGCTCAAAATAAACTTCTTTCAACACTCTGGGGCTGATGGCTCCTCCACCAGACTGTGGGCTCCCAGCTCATGATGGAGTCCTCAGTTGTTTGCTGAGCCAATGAGTGAGTGGACGGATGGATAGATGGATGGATCATTGCCTCCAATGGACAGAAAGGTTGTAAACTATCCCACAATGCTGAATTGCTCTTTCAGAAGAGGGATTGAATCTGTGCCCACTCATCAGTCGCCCTCACCTGGTCCCCCAGGTGTCAGTCAACTCACACACCTGGGAGATGACCAGTCAGAATCAAGCTGTGTGATCAAATGATGGATGTAAGTTATTGGGTCCACAAAGTGATAAAAACATAACTTGTTCCATTTATCTGAGTAAAAAAAAAAAGCATGTTCATAAACCATGATGAAGGAGAAGCACTAAGTTGGAAAATCCAAACTTAATCCAAAAATGATTTATATGTTTCTTAAAAATTGTTACTGCTGCCTAATGGCTTAGTTTGAGGTTTTCTTATTTACTAAATGGCCACAATGGGCAGGAAGTACACCAAATTAGCTAAGGAGATGGCCAACCGGGGAAACAACTTTTATAGGCAATTAACATCTGAGAATCTAGTTGCAGTGCAAATGCAGTTAATCTTCGGTTCCCTGTTACTGGTAGCCACCCATACCAGGCTCTGTATTTCTGCTTTGTACCAGATTTCGGAGCCTTTATCCTTTTAACTCTGAATATTACATAAAGGATTCTTCCCTCAGAGGGACAAGAAAAAAAATCTTGGCTATAAAGTGCATCCTTAATTACTTCACCAAGAGAAGGGTTGCAGGGAACCTTAGATACAAGGAAAGGTACAAAGGACAGAAGGGCAGTACTGCCTTGCTCAAAAGAGCTGTTCTTTTAACCCTTTGGGGTGAAGTTGAAGCCAACATTTGAGCAGAAGCCAAAAAAGTTATAGGTGTGAAAATGTTCAAAGATTTGTAGTTAAATGTGAAAGTGCTAAAATAATATGGGTTATTTTTTTTAAGTAATTACTGAACCAAATTTGCCATCCATTTTCCTCTAGGTTTGTGGCATTTGTAATATAACCATTCTTTCAAAAACGAGGATGATGAAGCCCTGGCTGGTGGTACAGTGGATAAGTTGCCAGCCTCCGAACCCAAAGGTCGCTGGTTCGATTCCCAGCCAGGGCAACATAACCAGGTTGCAAGCCTGGTCTCCAGCCAGGTCTGTAGCTGGAGGCAGGTGAAAGGCAACCATACATTGATGTCTCTCTCCCTCTCTCCCTTCTTCTCTCTCTAAAAATGGTAAATAAAATCTTTTTTAAAAAAATGAAGATGATGTTCTTGAAACCAACTGAACATAAAGCCATAATGGATTATACTCACCACCACCACCGGCTCTTCCTTGGAGCCCTGTATATGCACAGCCCAGGGAAGTGAGCCTCTGTAGTCAGGACACCCAGTGGGTTCCGGACCCTCACTCAGCACCTTTGATAAGATCAATTCCAAGTCAAGGCGGAGCAAAGGGAACACAAGAAATCCCCCAGTTCACCTCTTTCTCCAGCACAAGGCTCCTAACTAGAGGCAAAACAAACAAACCAACAAAACACCTTGTTCTCAACCTGAAAAGACACAGTGTTGGAACCTGAATGAAGGTTTATGGATATGAAAGATCTGAAAAAGATGGAAAGGAAGAGAGAAAGAAATAGCTGCACTTGGCAGATTTGTAATGGGAACTGAAGAAATAGAGAAATAGAAGTCTGGGTAGTGACAACAAGGGGAGAGGGAACAGGGGTAAAGAGGAACAAAGTGTGAGAAGTGTGGGGGCCCAGGGTAGGCCAGGGAAGGAAGACCCAAAAATAAGCATTAAGTTGGGAAAAGCCCAGGCTATAAACTCCTGAAGCTCTACTTCGCATTCCTTGTCTGAAAAAGAGGGCATTAACTTGCCATCCCACCCCAGTTTCAGAAGGCACTTCATAGGTGCGCTACTCTGTGGAGGTGCTTGCGCTAGTACTCACCCCACCTTCTGCCAGACCTCTTTCTCACCTGTTCCTTTCTTCCTGAACTGCAGCTAATTACATCAGATCAGAGTAGCTTTGTTCCCCCAGAAAAGCCCATTTTGAGCATCCTCAAAGTTCAAGGATTGATGGCATGCCTTCCAGATTCCTTCGTGAAGAACATGTTTTTGCCAAGCATTTGTGATAGGCAGATAACAGAAAAGGGAAACCAATGGAGGCAAAGATTAAGAGGGAATCAAGCCCTCGCTGGTGGCACAGTGGATAAGGCACCGGCCTGCAAACCCAAAGGTCGCTGGTTCAATTCCCAGTCAGGGCAACATAACCAGGTTGCAAGCCAGGTCTCCAGGCAGGTCCGTAGCTGGAGGCAGGTGAAAGGCAACCATACATTAATGTCTCTCTCCCTCTCTGTCTCTCTCTCGTCCCCTCTCTGAAAAACAATAATATATATATATATATATATATTTTTTTTTTTTTTTAATTTTTATAAAAGAGGGAATCAAGAAGTGAAGGTGAGTGAGTAAAACAACTTCTACATCCTAGTTTCTTCCATGAAAGGTGAGATGGTGGGAACCTCCCCCAAAGGCCCAGAATGTTTGCTCCTTCGGATCCACCTGCTTAATCTCCACACATTCCAGGAAGTGACACCACATGCAGAGGGTGCTGGAAAGTGCGCAAATGTTCTGGAAAGTAGGGGTAGCCTGCATTGACTTAAAGTCACTGAGAGTTTCTGGTGGCTCCTCAAGCTTCTCCCTTCTTCTCTCCATGATTCCACTTGCACAACTACCCCACCACATGACAAGTGCATAAATCTTATCGGCACCTTTGCCCTCAGAGCCTGTCACAGGGCATACTCATCTGCTCACAGGGACTCCTCATGCATTATTTTTAGAAAACGGGGGTTTATGGATTCAATTTCACACACACTGATAGTAATGAGTGTGGTTATCTGGTTGACCCAGCTACTTAAACTTCCTCACTAAATTATAAATGCAGAAGCATTGCTAACAGCAGAGACAGTGACCAACCAAGCAATCTGGAAAGAGCAAAAGATGGGAGAAAATGTGACAGTCTGGAGGCACCCAGTGCAAAACTGAGTGTGACTTCTCAACATGGCTCCTGAGTGACGTCACAAAAAGATGGCACTGAACCCCGAATGAGACAAGCTCTGTTTTCACACAACAGACGAGATACTGAGTAAGCTTGGGGTTCCTCACTGATATCTCAAAATCTTGCTCAGAAATGGATGTTTTCCCATTTCTTTGCATCTATTTATAATGACTTCATTTTCAAGGAAAAAGAGAGAGAGCACTGCCAGGGCACAATAAAACACTCTCATGTTTAAGAGGCGAAAAGTCCTAGACCTCAGTCCTCCAGGACCAGCCTGTGAGTGCCCAAGATAGACCCGGGATTAGGATCCAAGTAGGAAAGGTGCTCTCAAATCCTATGTGCTCACTCTTAACACAGAATTTTTCCTGCCTTAGTGATCTACCTTCCCAGGTTAGATTAGAGGAAACAAACTAGAGAGAGTCCTCCCAAAGGAAAGGATACAGAAATACACTGAAGGGGTGTGTGTGCTCCGTGTACCAAACAAATCCATCACAATGATGGACGAAGGTCAGTGTGAATAGGGCGGATTTAAATAATTTCACTGTGCCTTGGGAAGGTTGGTTGTGAATGGATCATTGTCGAGATGATCCCAATCATGGCTGTTGGGATTGTAGGGTTTATTATATGATTTCTCATTTTTGTATATACTTGAAATTTTCCAAAATAAAAAGAAGATATTTAAGGCTGAATTGATCTTAGAATAGTCGGCTTTCAAAAGGTGGATATCGAGCCCTGGCTGGTGGCACTGGCCTGCAAACCCAAAGGTCACTGGTTCGATCCTCAACCAGGGCACATAACCAGGTTGCAAGCTAGGTATCCAGCCAGGTCCATAGCAGGTGAAAGCCAACCATACATTGATGTTTCTCTCCCTCTCTGCCTCTCTCCCTTCCCCTCTCTCTGGAAATAATAAATGAAATCTTTGAAAGAAGAAAAAAAAAGTGGAAATCACATCATACATTTTAAAATCATTTCTTTCAAAAACAATTCAAATAAAATAGGAGGCCCTTTAAAGGCTATGCTCTAAAGTATATACATTTGCCTAAAAATAGCTCATTTCTTGGCATTAATTTCTTTATGTGGAGGGAAGTGTATGTATGTCAATCAATCTCTTTCACTCTATCTCACCCTCTCTCCCTCTCACTCTCTGAGGGTCCAAATATGTGACCATGGCCATGAAAGGTAAAGATACTAGCCTTTCTGCCAGATTCTGCCTGAGCAGGGGTGCCCTCCCAGGCTGCCCACAGGTACCTGGAACCCCAGATTTCTATCTGCAGCTGGTTGTCTAGGTAGTCTGGTGAGGGGCCAAACTGGAGTTGCAGTCTGACATTCCGGCTCAGACGCACATGTGCCATCACTGGTCTCTTCTTGGAGCCTGAAGGGTTTCACCTCCCCCCACCCCTATCAGCCATTAGAGAAGATCATTGCTACTGAGCAATGCACTCTCTCCCACTAAAAACAAATTGAGTTTTCAGGAGACACAAGCAATCAAGTCTGAGGGGGATCGGATCAGTCATTCTAAAGCATGTTAATCTGTTCTTCATTTGTTCACATCAATGTTGTCTCAATGATTTGAGCTCACCATCCCGGGCTGGGAATGGCAGCCAGCTTTGGCATGCCAGGGGGTGTCCTTTGGAGGCTGCAAATGATTTCCTGTTTGCGAACACTCGGAACTGCTAGCCTCCTCTGCATGTTCCTGTCAAGAACCATTTGAGGCGATTATTCTTGAGGAAACCGTCCAAGACCGTTAATGACTAATGGACAGTCCCTCAAAGCTGCCATGGCCATCCTCTATTTTGACAGCCGCCCCTATCTCACACGTTGACACCATCAGCCATCTGATTACTCAAAACGAGCATGGGCGCTACCCACAAGGCACCTTCTCCTCCGCCCTCACAGCCAGTACAGTCCATTTTAGATTGTAAATACCTCTCAAATCCATCCAACATCCCATGTCCACCTCCAACCCCCTCGTCCACGCTAATTCTCTTGAGCTTATTGACCCCAGTGAGAAAGTTGAAGTGAGGCCAAGGGAGGAGGCACCTCTGCACCCCAGGAAGAAAGATATGCCATCTTTGCAAAGGGGTACTTGGCATCATAAAGTGTCAAGTCCTCCCAGTGTCTAGAAACTGGCCCAACCAGTCTGATTGACAATCTTCTTTTTATTTTATTGTATGATCATCTCCATCATCAAAGGTAAGGAGCCATTCAGGCTCAACATCGATGAAGGCGATGTGCTTACATCTGTCCCTGAAAGTCCCTTGAGGTGGGAAGCAGAAAATCAAAAGCTCCATCCAAAGGAGAATGAACAGGGGGCTGAGGGACCCAGATGAGCTAAGGTATGGGATTACTGAGGTAAAAACTTACTGGCTGTGTCTTCCAACAAGGCAGACATGCTTCATGGGAAACTCATTCTACTCCTTGACGGAGTTAAAAGCAGTAGCCTGTTGACCCAACCAAAAGCAGATTTTGCTCATGGTAGTTTTGAAAACTGGATTCAAAAGGCCTTTAGCTAAAATATACCATCGCATCCGTCCAACAACCAGCCCACAAATTATCCCACAATACATTCTGCAAACTGTCTGCAAACAGTCCTACAATATATTGCGCAATCTGTCCCACAAACTGTCCCACACACAGTTCCGCAAATTCTCCTTCAAAATGTCCTGTAAAATATCCCATAATCCATAGTTTGTCCCACAAACTGTCCTGCAAACCATCCCTCAAAACATCCTGCAAAATACCCTGCAAACCGTGCCTCAAACTGTCCCTCAAACCATTCCATAAATTATCCCACAAACTATCCCGTGAACGCTCTCGCTAACCAACCCGCAATCTGTCCCGCAAATTTTCCCTGCAAACACTCCCGCTAACTGTCCCGCCATCCATCCTGCAATCTGTCCCGCAATCTGTCCCACAAACCATCCTGCAAATTGTCCCGCAAATTCTCCAGGAAACCAACCTGCAATCTGCCCAGGAAACCTTCCTGCAAACTGTCCTACAAATTATCCCGCATTAGCTGGAAATCATGACTCAGTTCAGTTCCATAATTTAATCAAATGAACGAGCTAAACAAGCATAATCAAATATGACAGACCTGTAATAGTCAAAACAAGGATATGCAGAGACAAGAGAAAGAGAAACTAACATTCATTGAGCAGTTGTTACTCATCAACACCGACTTAGCTACCCAGTGAGGCAAACTTGCTTTTCCCATGACAAAGAAGGAGACAGGCCCAAAAAGCTAAATATGTAAAATAACTAGGATTCAAATCAACACACAGCCTTGTTCCCCCACTGGCTGACCATCAGAATTACCTGGAAAGCTTTTAAAATTACAGAGAGAGGTTCTAACCTTTTGTAGACCTACTAAACCAGAATCCCTGAGGCTAAGGCCCAGGGGATCTGTGGTAGCTAATCACTGGTGTTACTAATTATGTGTTTCTAGTGAATAAGAGTTATAGAGAGTATGTTCACTAAGATTCCTGACGTTCAACCTCTTCATTTTACTCACCAATACAATTTTTGCCATAAGGCTATCTTTAAAACTATGTATAGAGGCCTGGCTGGTGGTTCAGTGGATAAGGTGCCGGCCTGCGAACCCAAAGGTCGCTGGCTCGATTCCCAGCCAGGGCACATAACTAAGTTGCAGGCCATATCCCCAGCCAGGTCCATAGCTGGAGGCAGGTGAAAGGCAACCGTACATGGATGTCTCCCTCCCTCTCTGCCTCTCTCCCTTCCCCTCTCTCTGGAAGTAATAAATAAAAATCTGCTCAAAAAAATTTTTTAAAAACTATGCATAGAGCCAACTCTGATTTGGGGTATGAATTTTGTTTCCACACATAAACTAATGCCAGAATCCTCAAGCTTTCACTGATCAAGGCAAACCCATCGTGTTCCCACACAAAAGTGTGCTGAGGCTGTGTTACAAATGTAAGAAACCTGCAGGTGTAAATTTTGCTCAGATCCTCATGGGTGGACTCTGGAAAGGAAAAGGAGCAAACATACTGAATGTACCCTGCATTGGACACTGTGATAGACACCAAACATGTTGCAGAAGCTCAGAATAGCCTGTGAAATGGATGCCATTATCATCATGTTATAGTGGAGAACTATACACCAAAGAGGTTAACTGACTTGCCCAAGACCACACAGCTAATGATTGTTAGAACTTGATCTGAAACAGGTGTTTTATTTATTTAGTTATTTATTTTTAAATTCTACAGCTCATTCCTTATTGTAGGGCTGAATACAGTACACAATCATTCATCGCCACAATTTATATAGCCAGTTATCTCAATACATTGTTAACTGGCAAATTTTATTTGTTTTTTACTTTTTATATTTTTAAAAAATATTTTATTTCTTATTTTCACCAGAGAGAGGGGAAGGGAGAAGGGCAGAGAGGGAGAGAAACATCAATGTACAGTTGCCATTCACCTGCCTCCAGCCACCAACCTGGCTGGAGACCTGGCTTGCAACCTGGTCATGTGCCCTGGCTGGGGAACCAAACCAGCAACCTTTGGGTTCCCATGCTGGCACCTTATCACTGTGCCACCAGCCAGGGCAACCAGCAATTTTATACAAAAGCTCTCCTATGTCACCAGCTATGTTTTTGTAATTGAATATGAAATTGAAGTAACCTAAATATTAAAATTGTGATAAAACCCAGAATATCTAGTAAAAATTATTTTTTATAGTAAAGTATATGCGATCAAACGTGATTAAGAAAACTTTTGCAAAACCCTATATTACTCTGTTTTTAAAATTGTATAAGCAAATGCAAGTGCAAACACGAGTTAACTTGTCACCAGTCCATATTTGAGCTTGAAATCACGAGGTTTTTTGTGACCGGTCAACAATGTGTTAAGATAAATAATACCAGTGTTCATCACTGTCACTCAGAGAGCAAATCTATTCCTCCATCAATTAACTACACCATCAAAAGACACAAGGCACTTTTTACACCAAGAGCTGAGTTGAGGCTGCAGGAACCCACAGAGAAGTAATTCGGAATTTAGATGGCTAATAAGAAAACAGTATGAGGCCACCTGCTCCAGGAGGTGCTCCTGTAAACCCCAGAGAAATGAGTCTCAGGTCGACAAGATGCCTCCTAGGATTTAGAAGGATAGTGAGGATGGATCAAGTGGATTATCAAGGCTTTACCTAGGCTGATTGCATCCTTGCCAGCTTAATCACAAAGGCACTTCTCTGGAAAGGTAGGGCTCTACCTCCACGAGGAGCTTAGAAACAAAGCTTCTGGCCTCCCACCCTTGGGGTCAACGCTGGGCGGGGAGCTAAAGTGTGGTGGCACCTGCGGGGTGGCTGAAGACCAAAGACAACTGCTTCCCCAAAACAGGCTCCAGCTCACATTTGCTCACACACACACACACAGGTTTATCACCCAAACACTGTCTGAGAAGCAAAATTTTATGCCTCTGACCAAGAAGGAGCATTTTGAACGAGGGATTTACAACGATCAAGAAACAAGAGAAAGAGACTGCCTCTAAGCAGTGCAGCAGTGCAGCAGTCGGGGAAAAAAAAGATGGTTGACTGGTCGCTGGGCTCCTGGAGGGCCTTCATCAGAATTACAATGAGAAGCTGGACCCCTCCACGGAGGGAGGGCCAAGGCTGGCAAAAGTGTGAAGGGAGCCACTGTGCTCTTTCACATCCACCCCCACTGTTCTCTTCTCCACCTAGCCAGCCCCAGAACTCTCTGTTCCCGGCCCCAACAACTTCTCCCAACATCAAAAGCTAACCCTAGGGAATGTCCTAATCCAGGCCAGCTAACTTCTTCTACAAAGGGCCAGATAGTCAATATTTCAGGTTTGACAGGTCTATTCAACTCTGCCACTGTATTTACCAAAGTCACCGAAGACGCCATGTAAACATATGGAATAATGGTGTTCCAATAACACATTTATTTATGGACACAGAAATTTGAGTTTTATACCATTTTCATCTTTCATAAAATACTCTTATTTGTATTTTTATTTTTCCCCTGCCATTTAAAAATGTAAAAACCATCCTGAGCTCACAAAAACAGGCTGGCAGGCAGAATTTGGCCCTGGAGCAGCAGTTTGCTGAGTCTTGATCTAATCAATTCACAAGCACAGGATTAAATGACTACTAAGGATGAAAGTATCATGTCTCCAGGGCAACTTGCATGTAAGAGAGTCAACAGAATCCATTTTTTCAATGCCTAGTTACTGAGGACCTTCTAAGCACCAGGTGCCATGCTGGATACTGAAGATATACTGGGTGACCCAGATAGGACCTGGTCACTAAACCCCTGTAGCTGATGGGTTAGCAGGAAGCTTCCTTAACTGTTTCATATGGAGACATATCTGAGCAGGAGGACAGAGTGTCTCAGAATCACAGGGAGGCTCCCGGGGATGCCACATCCTCACTCCTGAGCTCCGTGTGAACATTGACAAGCCCCAAGACTGACCTGGCCACCAAACTGCCCCACCATCCCAGATGAGTATCTCTGGCTTTAGAATTCCCTGAGGAAGTCACATCTGTTTCCTTCCTACAACACGACTAGACCTCAGGATGGCATGCATCATTGGTACCGTGGGAAGACACATCCTTTCTGTTTGTGGGTTGGGTAGAGCATCGTACAGAGGTGAGGCGACCAGGACAGGGAACTAATGGAATGATAGTAAAGCTCAAACCACAGGCTCATTCGTGATGGGACTCACATCTGTTCCCAGCAAGTTTACCAATGATAATTCAGAACTTTACATTTTCTGTGAGGCCAAACTCATTGACGCAGAGCGTTTGAAAATTCCGTTGTTCTGCCTCCCCAGCCTGTGAAGGGTGCGGAACACAATCTGCCTTGCTTATTTTGTATCTAAGCAACTGTCAGATTCCATATCTACTAATAAGAAAGGGTATAATTATACCCTGATACTTTAATTAGGAGCAGATGCCTGTGTTTGCGAATAAAATGTAAGATTTTGAGAGACCTGGAAGCTCCTTTAATATGCAAATTTCAGGTGCCTGGTGACCAGGCCTCTCATTCTTTTTGTGGGTCAGCGAGGACGCCCTGGCCCAGATGGTGGCCTTCACCAGATCTGGCCATAGTGAAGAACACTAGGGGCCTATTTGCACTAGACCGTAATATCATCAAAGATAATACATGCAGGCAGTCTCTAGCACTTTCCCAGTTATGCTGGGTGGCATCTTTATTTTTAATTCCCTGTCCCTTTCTCCCATAAACTGGTTGGGTACAGTCTGGACGGCATCATCCAAGAGGACATTTTTGAGTTTCTCTGTCGCAGAGGGTGTTTCCTGAGGCAAAAAGAAAAAGCCTTTAACTTTACTAGCTTGGCTTGTTTTCCCCTCTCAGAATTCAAGGCCAGTTCCTACAAACAAAATAATAAAATTTGCTTCCTCGGGTCTATCTGGAAACACTGCCTCTTGTATGAGGCCTTTGGGGAAGGGCCAAGTGATCAAATGCAGCCTCGGAATTGCTGATATTGCTGCTTACTCCCTTCCACATGGTAAACACAAAGCCCCCAGGGCTTAAAAATCATAGGAATTTTAAAACAGGAGAAAAAAGGAAAGAAAGAGAGAGAGGGTATTTAATATCATGTTAAAAAAAAAAAAAGGAAAGGAAAGAGAGGAGGGAGAGAAGGGAAGGGGAAAAAGAGACAGAGAAAGGAAGGCAAGAAGGAAGGAAGGAAGGGAGGGAGGGAGGGAGGAAAGAAGGCCATCCTTCTGTAGTACCTTAGTCACCACTCACCTGCATAGTGCCATGGGCTATAAGCAGGTCAATAGACTGGATGCATAGACCGAGCACTGATCCATAAACTGATAAGGACTATTTCATGCTCCTGTACGGCCTCAGTGTCTGGCACAGGGCCTGGCACAGAGAGGGCACTCATTCATGGGTTGCTAACAGAAACCAAATGGAACTCTCTGGGCCTCAGTTTTCCCATCTGAATAAGACAGGAGAGAGGCAACACAATTGCTAACATCCATTCCGTAAGTCTACACCCTTATTACCAATAGACTTGCAGGCTGCTGCAGGGGTCAGCTGTCCAAGCAAGCCTAACTGTTGGTTAGAGACAAAGAAGAACTTGAAAGAGTCCATACCCTGAGCTTAAACACTGACAGCTCCAAGAATAATGTGCCTCTGTCCATCTGGTACAACCCCACAGTGTTTGCTGATAGCACTCCCCGTGAAGAGCTGGGAAAACATGATGGGTCCCTGAATGCATTTCCAAAGATGTTCTCCAGTGTTTGGGTCCCCTGACCTAATGAGAGAGTCCCTCTGGAACCACCCGTTCCAGGATAAAAGAGGCCAGGCTCTACCAGGTCTCACAATCTGGGGAATTTTAGGAAAACTACCTTTGCCTGTTTTTTTCTCAGAAGCCAAGTTCTCAAGTCTAAATAAAGATGGGTTCCAGCCTCTCCCGTATCAGTGTTAACAGGGCCCCATCCTAGACTTTAGACCCCGGGAGCCTGTAAAGAACGAAGAAGAGAGAATCTTAGGTGCCAAGTTAATTTGGCACTTTCATTTTCCCAGTCTGGATTCAGCCAAATAGCTGGACTCAGGGAGGAAGCCCTGCTCTGTCCCTTCCAGGGCTGAGTGCCCACTGCATGATGGGAAAGGATGCTCTCCTCCGCTGCAGGCTGGCTATGACTGCCACAAGCTGCCGACTGGACCCCCCTTTCTTTAGGGAGCAGAACGGAGTGGATTGGGACCTTCTTACCCACACTTAATTCCCTTCAGCTCCTCATACCCAGCTGCTGCCATCCCTCCCCTGTGGGAAGACTGTGTGTTGAGCATAGCTGGAGGCAAAAAAAAAAGAAGCAATTACTTTTGCCCAAATCATTCCACAAAACAGCCTTCCCAGACTGGCTGGTCAAGTCTCCGTTTCTTTAATATCATCCCAACCATCTCCTTAGACCACCCAACTGCGCTCAGCCTCCACCCCACACCTCTATCATTTCGACTTGACCCTTGGCATTGACAGAGCTTCCTGGGTTTTCTGCCAATGCCTGTCCAACCATTGCCATCTAGCGTTTGCACACTGTCAGACCTGCCTAACTCAGGCGCTTGCCGAGAGCATTTTCTTGAGCTATTTTATTCGTTCCTTGGAAAATAAATGATAGGAGTGGGTTTGGCTTTGTCTGGGATTTGCAGGCAGATTTCCGGCACTGGGGACGCACCGGCATGGGGCTTCTTGGTATCAAGACTGTCCTAGGTAAGGTTCATTCTGAAAGAAGCCCCCTGAGCTTGCTTTCTAAGCCATTAGGAAAGGCACCTAATGGCTTAGCACGCAGGGATTCCAATCCCAGGAGGATCTTGTTAAAAGCAGATTCTGATGCACAGGCTTGGAGGGGGCCCTGAGACTCTGCATTTCTGGTGAGTTCTCAGGGGATGCTGAAGCTGCTGGTCCAGAGATCAGAGGGCGTTGAGTCTCACCAGGCATTAATTAGCCACTGAATGCGCAGAGGCGGCCTCAGTTCTGTCTCTGAATCCTACAAAGGTTCCCCCATCCCACAGTTCACGGGCCCCCTGGCGTCAGCCGGCTGGCAGTGTGAGGGAAGCTGGCCCTGGTGGGCAGCGTAGGGAGTGGTTACATGATTGACCTTGGGGTTTAGCATCTGATTCTACCACTTACTGTGTGGCCTTGGGAAAGACACTAAACCTCTTTCATCCCCAGTTTTCTTCTCTATAAAACGAGGACAACAACACTACTCAGGGATAACACACACAAAACAATAATTAACCCCAGCTGCAGGGGTTCAATATTATTCCCATTCATTGTTAGCAAAGCACAAGTTCCCCATCCTGGCCCCCCTTAACTGTTACTTTGTCTATAAAAGAGGACGAGTATTTGAATAGATAGGGGAGCTTCCGGAGACCAGAAGAGGAAGCCTTATATTAAGAAAAGCTGAGAGGTAGAGAGGGATGGAAGGAGCAGGCAGCTAGTAACTGCTGCTGCCTTTGGATTTCTGCTGAAGCCTCCGGAACCCGCTTCGTCAGTTGTCAATGGCTCTCTGAGGGGACACAACCAATAGACCGGCTCAGGCTACCCAGGCATCTCCCTCCCCACCTCTCTGCTCAGCAGCCATGGCTTCTCTTCCTGTACACCCATTTCTGCTCCCACCGCTCCGCACAGGCGGCAGAAGGGGCGGCAGGTAGTCAGCCCCCAGCCCTGGGGGCTTTGTACCCTCCCAGTGAGCAACAGCGGTTAGCACCGTGGGGAGCAGGTGCCACCAGGACAGGGGGGGGGCCATGGGCAACCCTGCTCAGTTCCTAAGCTGCGGCCCCACAAAGCCAACAGGGTGAGGAGTCAGGGAGGACAAGGATTACTTTGTTTATTCAGGATGGTCATTTTGAGCCGCCTAACCTGTATCAAAACTCCTACGTACAGGAAGGAAAAGTACAAACTTGGCTTGCTCCTCCCAGCTTCCTCCATCTGACAGCTGGAAAGTTCTTCCTACCCTCTTTAAGAGCCCCTTTGTCTTCCGGAACCATGAAGCAGCCAGAAACTGAAGCTTTAGAAGCGCTGAGAGGTGAATACATTTGCATTGTTCCATTTCTTCCCAAGGCCCTTTCCATTCTTTTTTCTACACTTAAATAGCAATTCTAGATTTAAAAAAAAAAAAAAATTTTTTTTAAAGGCAGCAAATCGTCAGAAAGCCAGGAGCCTTCTACAGTAAGTCTCCAGGAAAGCCATGGGTCACGAAACTTCTGGGTCACAGAGGGGCCACTGAAGAAAGTCCTTTCCAGCTGAGGTGAGCTCAGAGCAGGCATCTTACCTGTTTCCAGAAGATGCCAATGGACAGACTCCTACTGATGAGCTCTTAAACTGCCTAGAGCTTCCCCTACCTTTCCTCTCTGCCTTCTTTCTGGTCATCATGAGACAAGATAGTAAAAAGCTAGGAAAATTCTTTAGTGAATGGAATAGGGAAACAGAAGACACACAGCTGAACACAGTAGCTAAACAGTGGCTGAGCAATTTCCAGCCAGGAACAGATGGTCACAGGACAGAAGGCACCGCGCCCACCCTTGCCTGGCAGGGGGCAAAACTGGGAAACCAAGGACCTCACCCCCAAGGTGACCTCTTCTCCCCGGTCTTTCCTCCCTGGAGATAACATCTAGGTCTCTGCTGTGTTTCAGCTCCAGGTCCAGAAAAACAGCAAAACCAGATGGGCAACGCCAGGACCCACTACAATGACTAGAGGCCCCTGTCCTGCCACTCACCAATCAGAAGAGACCACAACCCTAAAACAGCATACCTAGAAAACTGATAACATTCTCCTGAAAGCCTCCCCTGAGACCTCCCTAAGATTCCTGTCTGCAAGAGAGAGGTAAAAGCCTCAAGATGGTGGAAGCATTTGCACCCTCTCCTGTGGGGAGCAGCCCAGATCATTTCCTTTCTCTTCTTCCCCCACTTCTTTTCCCACAGACACGGCCTCCTAAACTTGAAGGCAATGGGCAGCTGACAGCATGACCCAAGCTAATTCCCTGAATCTGTCCCGAAAGCCCCCTTTTATCTGACTTCCCAGTGGGCTAAGGCAGCCCAGCCTGGGCTCTCCTGTTCCTTCTTCTATGCTAAGTCCTTCCTTGTTTCATTGTCCCCAACTTTAATAAGTGATTCCTTATAGTCACCTGGACTTGTGAAATCTTTCCTACATAAGGTCAAGAACCCACATGCCATAGCTGGCCTAGGCAGACCCACTCAGGGTCAGGCCCCTGTCTGGTAACAATTGAACTTGAACTTGCTCTATATTGCCATTATGTTCTCTATCTCCCTATTATGTTCCATTGTACCTTCTTCCACCACTCACAGTCATCTGAAGGCATTGTACTAGGGGACACTGCCAACTGCTCCACTAAAAGTGGCCCCTTCCTGGGGCTTGAGGAGCAAGAGAGAGCTCAAGCCCAGGCAATGAAGGGCTAGGTCCCAGAGGCCTACTGCCTACTTTATAGCCCTTCTGGTTAAAAAGGGAGAGAAGAAGTCACAGAGATATACTCTCCCCTACATGTAGGAGGCCAGCATGGCTGCAGCAGAGAGAACGAGATAGGCAGTGAGAAGAGATGAGGCCACAGAGACTAGAAGCCAGGTTACCCAGGGCCCCGTAGATCAGAACAGGGATAACTGAACAGGCCAGTTGCACCTCTGCTCTGAAAGCTCATCCCTCAAATCGATAAGTCTCACTCCTTCACTTGATCCTCACTCAGAAGTCTCCTTTTGAGTCTCCTAGTGAGGCCTTTTCTAATCACCCCCCAATCCTTTATTTCCACCTGTCCTCCTTTATTGTTTCTTCTTAGTGTTCATCCTTACCTACTACACTATTAGGATACAAAGCCTGTCCAGAAAGATTTCAGCCATGTACTATGAAAAACAGAGGCACTTATTGAAAAGCTACAAGAAACATTGTACATAGGACGAGGATGCCTCAGTCCCCTTCAAAATAAGCACCTTGGGACCTTACACAGTTCTCCCAATTGCCCTCAGCTGCCCTGTCATATTTTCCTGAATCTCATCAATGGTCTGAAATCTCTTCCCTTTCAAAGGTGATTTTAGATTTGGGGAAAGCCAGAAGTTGCAGGGCACCAAATCTGGGCTGTAGGGGGCTGAGTTACCTGGCTGATTGGATGTTTTACCAAAAACTCTGCACAAGACATGATGCATGAGTGGGCACATTGTTGTGATGAAGCTGCCAATCACCAGTTGCCCATAGCTAAGGCCTTCTGACATCCAGATAGTTTCCATGGAGAAATATTCAAACTTAACACAAAATCCGATGCAGATTCGTTGCTCTACTTGCTCAGTCATTTTGAATACGATGACCACACAGTACACATGCTCACTCCATGGTGTCTACCACCCCCACTGACTAGTACAGTGAAGTCCTCATTGTTCATGCATGCTTAGTCCAGTCCACTCTCCTTGGCTGCCAGGTTGCATTGATGTTACACAAACCATTGTCATTATATTAACAATGGCTGTACTTTTTCCAGGCTTACCTTACAATATTTTACTGAGTTGCCTTGTTTATTGTTTGTCTCTGCTACTTAAAAATAATATAAGCTCCATACTGGCACGGACTATTGGATCCCAAATCCTAGAATAGTGCCCAGCACAAAACAGATGCTCCATAAATTTGTGTGAAATATATGAATGAATCAGTGAGCCTGGGTTCATGATGGAGCCTAACCCTCTGGTCAGATGAAGCAGTCATGGAACCTTCACTGTCAGCAGAGCCCTGAGCTGGGTACTACGAGGAATCCAAGGAGCAATAATGCATTGTCCCTGTTTCAAAATGCATATAGTCTTATTTGGAAGGCAAGTCATAAATGTCAGGAAAGTTAAATAAATAAAAGATTTCATCCTTTATAACCAATCAGAATTTTTGGTATCTCTAAGACAAAGTCCTAATGGTCTTAGATGCTGAACTTCTAGTTTAATAAAATGAGTGCTCCCTTACTCACTGAAGGATCCCCCATCCTCACCAAATGGCAAAATCATCTTAACAGACATAAGAGGCAGTCTTATAGACATGATAGGACTTGTGCATCAGTCAAACTTCCAAAACAACACAAGGAAACTACACAAAAGCTCAATGTACTAATAGTTAAATAATAATTTTAAATCATCATGAAAGATGCACCCTAAGCAGGTGTGTTCAAAGTAACCCTGTGAATATGAGAGATCATTACTGAAAGTCAGGGACAGCAAGGGTCACTTCCAGTCACTAAAGCAGGTGGGTTATAGAGAAAATACATGTGAATACTGCCAACGGAGAAACCTGGGTTCCCTCCAAAGAAATACAGGGCTTTCCTGGAGAGGGAAGGAACCCTCTGACCCATAAAGACATCACTAAACCCCAGAAAACCATGTCCTGGGATTTACCCTCAGGAGCCCTGCCCTCTCTCTTGGGAATGCCCCGCTGATACATCCTGAGAATTTCAATCCACTTGGAATACCAGGCTTGGTTTCAGGACAACAGCCTTCATTTCCCAGATTTCCCTCTTGTCCTTGTGTCTAAGAAAAGCTGAGTCTTGGATGACTTTTTAGGACTAACAGCTCACTGCTGGTGGAACAGGCCTGTCTTTTCACCCACGGCTTCGCTTACCATCTTTCATTCATAAGTGACTCTCACCTGCTATCAGGCTCAATGAGCCGCTACTTGGCAAGGTTCTCTTGTGCTGGAAATCTCCAGATTCGAGCAGGTGTCATGTTGACAGGGGGAGGTGTAGGACAATTATCTACTGGAATGTACAGCCACCAAAATAGCACAGTGGTGAGTCACTAAAAAAGTGTCATGAGAATCATGATAGTGATATCATTGCAAAATGAGGAAGAATAAAACAAAATATTCTCAAATTCATCTTCTCCTTAAAAGAGCTATAATATGAAATGAAGGTGAGAGAGCAAGAAATTGCTCTCAGAAATGAAGATTATTCAGTAGAACATAAAAGCCCTTCAACACTCTCCCTCTGGAAAAAAGGTGTCCTCCCCTCAGGGAACATCATGAGATGGAGAACCCAAAAGATTCCACCAAGAAACTACTAGAACTGATCAATGAATTCAACAAGTAGCAGGATACAAAACTAATATCCAAAAATCAGTTGCATTTTTATATTGCAATAATGAGTAGGAAGGGCAATTAAAAAAACAACCCAATTCATAACTGCTTCAAAAAGAATAAAATACCTAGGAATAAACCTAAGGATGTAAAAGACTTGTACTCAGAAAATTGTAAGACACTGAAGAGAGAAATTGAAGAGGACACAAATAAATGGAGGCACACACTGCACTCATGCATAAGAAGAATTAACATAATTAAAATGTTCATACTGGCCCTGGCTGGTGACACAGTGGATAAGGCGCCAGCCTGCAAACCCAAAGGTTGCTGGTTCAATTCCCAGCCAGGGCACCTAACCAGGTTGCAAGCCAAGTCTCCAGCCAGGTCCATGGTTGGAGGCAGGTGAAAGGCAACCATGCATTGATGTCTCTCTCCCTCTCTGTCTCTCTCCCTTCCCCTCTCTCTGAAAATAATAAAATCTTTTTAAAAAAATTTTAAATGTCCATACTACCCAAACCAATCTATAGATTCAAAGCAATTCCTATCAAGTTTCCAATGACATATTTTATAGAACAAAACAAATATTTCAAAAACTTATATGGAACCACAAAAGGCCCACAAAGCATCAGCAATCCCAAGAAAGAAGAACAAAGCTTGAGGAATCATGCTACCTAAAATAAAACTATACTGTAAGACCATAGTAATCAAAACAGCATAGTACTGGCATAAAAACAGACACATAAATCAGTGGGACAGAATGGAGAGCCCAGAAATAAACCTACAACTTTATAGTCAATTAATATTCAACAGAGTAAACAAGCACACACAGTGAGCTAAAGATGGTTTACTCAATAAATAGTGTTGGGAAAACTGGACAAATATGTGCAGAAAAAATAAACTAGACCACTTTCTTATACCACACACAAGAATAAATTCAAAGTGGATCAAAGACTTAAATGTTAGAACCAAAACCATAAAAATCCTAGAAGAAAATATAAGCAGCAAAATCTTAGACATTGCATAGCAATTTTTTATTGGCTATATCTCCCCAGGCAAGAGAAACAAAAGAAAAATAAACAAATGGGACTACATCAAACTAAAAAGGTTTTGCACAGCAAAAGAAACCATCAACAAAATAAGACAACTTACTAAATGAAAGAACATATTCACCAATACATCTGGTAAGGGGTCATTATCCAAAGGTTTTTAAGTATTTACAAAACTCAACACTAAAAAACACACCAAAAAAAAAAAAAAAAACCAATTAAAAAATGGGCAAAGAACTTAAATTGGCACTTCTCTAATGAGGACATACAGATGGCCAATAGACATGAAAAGATGTTTACTGTCATTAATCATCAGAGAAATACAAAAAAATCACAATGAGATACCCATCTTACACCTGTCAGGATGATTAGCATCAATAAATCAACAAACAACAAGTGCTGGCAAGGATATGCAGAAAGGGGAACTCTTTTGCACTCTAAGTGGGAATGGAGCTTGGTATAGCCACTGTGGAAAGCAGTATGGAGTTACCACAAAAAATTTAAAATGGATCTACCTTTTGACCTAGTGATCTCACTTCTGGGAATATATCTCAAGGAACCCAAAACATTCATTCAAAAGAACATAAGCACCCCTATGTTCATTGCAGCATTATTTACAACCACCAAGATATGAAAGCAGACCAAGTGTCCATCAATAGATGAGTGGATCAAACAACTTTGGTACATTTACATAATGGAATACCACTCAGCTATAAAAAAGAAGACAATTTTACCCTTTGCAACAGCATGAATGAACCTAGAGAACATTATGCTAAGTGAAATAAGCCAATCAGAGAAAAGCAAATACCATATGACTTCACTCATTAGATTCACATGTGGAATCTAATGAACTTATAACAAGGACTCAGATGGAGAGCAAGATGACAGCTACTGGTGGGAGGGGAAAGGGTAGAGGGATTGCTCAACAGATATAGACAGTGTGGTGATTGCTAGGGGGAGAGGGTTAAGGGGGCTAAAGAGTAATGAGAAAGTACAATAAAGATTAAACAAAAAACAAAAAATATTCTTGAGGTGACTCACTCGGCAACCATTTTCTATGCACCTACTATGTGCCCAGCTATGTGTTCAAATGAACTCAGTGAGCATCTAAAACAGGAGTTCAGTCTTTACGAGGTACTCAAGTCTGACTTCAAAATTCCTACTCACAATCTCCTCTCTTGACTATTTTTACCTTAAATCTGACTGAGGAAGAGCTGCCACCTAAACATCAATTCCACTCAACTTAGTTTCCTTTAGAATGGCTTCACTCACCCTTTGGGAGAATCTACTACATGGCAACACAGAGCAGTGAGGCGAAGAGGTTGGACCTTCAAAATTTGACAACTGGAGAGCCGGGCACTGTGGCAGCTCTTTGCATTCTTGGGAGGTAGAGATTCTACCCACTCCTTGAGGGGTCGAGACAGCAAAAGACAAAAGCTATGACCTCACTGTGGAGCCTTGTAGAGCCAAGAATGATCCTTTCCGAGGAAGAGTTAAGACTTCCTCTAAGGAAGTCGCCAACCCCTCTAAGGAGCTGCCTTAACATCCTGCTGATTCCCTCATTAATTAATGAGTTAAATCAATCTTTGACACATGTTCCTTCTATACTTGCATGAGTGGTGTTTTTAACCTTTTTAAAAATTACATGTTAGGACCTGGCTGGTGGCAAAGTGGTTAAGACGCCAGCCTCCGAACCCAAAGGTCACAGGTTTGATTCCCCAGCCAGGGCACATAACCAGATTGCAAGCCAGGTCTCCAGCCAGGTCTGTAGCTGGAGGCAGGTGAAAGGCAACCATACATGGATGTCTCTCTCCCTCTCTGGCTCTCTCACAACCCCTATCTCTAAAAATAATAAATAAAATCTTTGTAAAAAATGACATGTTGACAAATCCAACAGCATGAGACAGCAGGTAAGTTCTGGTGCAGGTGTGAGCCCGTTCATATGAAGGTGCAGGCATATGTTTTGGTGGAGCAAGGGACGGTGGTGGTGCAGTTGACATCTTTGGCAGGGGGCAGCGGCAGCTGGGTCAGAGCAGCTACTCATCATAGTTTGGGATTCATTCTCAGGTCCTGCCAAGCTCCTGTTACCTACAATCCCTTTATTTCCTCCTCCCCTGCAAACATGCCAACTGATCCTCTTTCACAAAGAAAACTTATCGTAAGGTCGTGCCCTCTTTTCACCGAGAAGAAAGGAAAAATAATATTTCCTGCTTCAAGATTTATCAGGAAATGATGGAAGGCAAAATTATATCTGAGTTTAATCAAAACCTCAAACAAAGAACCAGATTGCAGGGCTAAGGCCTGGAGATACTCATGACACTCTTCAGCGGAGAGGGCACTCGAAGGTGACCCATCAGGTCACCGCATCCCCTGGCTTCAAAAGAGGTGCCTGGGCTGTCCCTCCTGTCCCAGGGCTTTCTCTTCAGGATAATGTTAATATTCTTAAACTTGCTTTGACTCATGGCTCCTGATGCATTTTCTCAGTCTAATCTCCCTCCCTTTCCCTGAGCACAGAAGTCAGTGATGAGAAGTGAGAAGCTGAGAACGTGCTTACTTTATAAACTGAAAATGTCTTAGTGGTCCACCAAAGAATGGCCATTAACAGCTAAGTATTGTGTCTTTCCTCTGTTATTTTCCTTAACTCCGTAACGGGTAAGTTAGGCTGATACAGGGTTTTCTTTTTTCCCATTTTAAATTGCAAGTGGCAGAAAACGAAAATGTCACCGATACCAAAATAACATCTCTTCAGATTTTGCAGCTTAAAGGCATTTCACAAGGAGAACTAACTGTAGGTTCTGCTTCTCCACATTTGTTTAGCTTACATCATTCTTTCCCCCTCCATGTTCTGCTCATCAAGTCACCGACTTCTTCCCTGTCGCTCTGGTTCTGCTGGCTTTCTCATCTTTTCACAACTTTTCCTCTCGCAACTTCCCTCCCCCATCCAGGGTCTAATCCTGTCCATCAGCCTCCCAGCAGTCCTACCCCCAGTGCCACCTTTACCCCAAGAATGCCCACAACCTTGTATACAGGATCCAGTTTCTTTGGATGATGGGGTCTTTCTTTCCATTCTCAGACCTGTCCCACCACTCTCTGGACTGACACCTGATGGTACAGTATTTGGAGCTGGGGCTCAGGTGACTAAAGACCTGGGGCCACCTGCAAGGCCATCACATATTAATTGCTTTGTCTGTACGAGTGATGGCAGAGGCAATGACTCAGGGGCATTTTGGGGACCAATAAAATAACTGATGAGGAACCACAGCAAAGGGTCAGAAAGCCCTTAACAAATAAATGCTAGCTCTGCTTGTCTTGGACCAAACGTCTGACCATGGTTTCTCACTCAGGCATTTTCTGCAAGGTTTTCCCGAGACAATCCAACAGGAGAGCTGCCTCTGGGATAAGGAAGACAACTGTGACCACCCTAGAGAACTTAAACCCTGGCCTCTTAGCAGCCGTGTGGCCTTGAGCAAGGGTTCTGTCCCCCCGGGGCCTCAGCTTTTCTCCTCCATGATGTAGAGGGACAAACACCTGCCCAGTCTTGCTCACAAATCATCAGGAGGCTCAAATTGACCCTTTTTTGTCATCGTAAATTTCATAGGCACAAAAGGCATTATTGTGAATTTGGAGAAGGGAGAACAGTGCTAGGCTTCTGTTCAATTTTTTCCCCCATGACCTTCTGTCTCTTTTCACAGGACAATTTGACCCTTAGAAGATTCCTCCTAAGAAATCTCATTCATTGATTCACTCATTTAATCCATCAACAAAAACTTCCGGAGTACCTGCAATGTGCCAGGACCCTCTGCCAGGTGCTGGCCATCAAAGTTGAATAAGACAGAGTCTCTGTTATCAAAACAGTCGCTGGCTAGTGGGAGAAAAAAGAACACCAAGTGAGATATGCTGCGAAGACAGTCAGAGGGCCCCTCACATGAAAAATAAAAAGCTTGAAGTAGACCAGTCCTAAGATTCATAAATGAGTCTACCATGTCCTGCTACCCAAAATCCTATTATAAAAATATATATTAAAGATGTTTTTAAAAGGTTCTAAGCCTCAGGAGGCCTTCATGGTCTAGTCAAATTGAGATGCCACACAAAAATTCTCTCTCCCTCCCTCTCTCTCTCTCTCACACATACACACACACACACACACACACACACGCAAACACATGCACAGCCCCTTTACCATTCATTCACAGGGGATCTGGTTCACAGTTCTAAGCAACCAGCATTTCATCTGTTTCCCCCCACTCTTTGTCATGCTGAAAGGGATTGCAGAGGTTCTCTGGATGCAGCTGGAATAAATTCAGCCTGTGTCCTAGCCTGGCACAAAGCCACTGGAGTTAATATGGACAATATCATAGCTTCAAGAGGCGGTTCAGGACTTTGAGCTATTTATAGACTTTTCAATATGCAGAGCTGTTGCTTTCCAATTTCCATAAACCCCTCAGAGGTTTTAGCCATCAGATTAATTTCCCAGTTCCCCCCGCAGTGCTGGCCTTTATTAACCCCATTTGACCATTTTCTTTGGGGTTTCATTTCCCTGTATGTCTAAAACACTCAACATCTTCAATTTGGCTTGTACTTCTTAAGCCAGAAAAGTGAAAGAGTTTCTGAATTGTAAGAATCCTAAGCACTCTTCCTCCGAAAACCATTCAGCACAAACAAACTCACATAGGACATGCCATTGGAAGAAATTATCCATGGTCCATGTATAAGCATGGCCTTTCACCTATACGAGGTCTGTCCTGCAAGTATCAAGCCAATGTCAAAATAATTAAAACCAGTTGTGTGGCCAATACTTTCAGGGCAAATCTTGTATACAGAATGCCTTTAATAAAAATAATCAAATCATTTTTAAACAGAGTGTATATGTGACTGGAGCTCTAGTCATAGCCCTGCCACTGGCTATCCATATGACCTCGAGCACAGCTTTCTATCTCTCTTGGCTTAAGTTGCCTCTTGTGTAAAATTTAAAAATTGGACTAAATCAGTGATTAAAAAATATTTTTAAGCCCCAGAATTCTTTCTTCAAATGATATTGTAGATGTGCTTGATGTATAAGAGTATAAAGAGGTGATCCACTATATAATGGAAATGCCCCAGTGGTCCCTGTGGGTCCCAAATGCCACCTGATAGACCTCTCTCATCCCTGTTCTGGACCCCCCCCCCAGGGCATCTCATGGAACCCTTTGAGATCCCCAGAACCCAAATTGAAACCCCTTGAGCAGTGGGAGTTTTAAACCCTCCCTAAATTCCAAGCTTTGTTATCCTCATTGCCAAGTTCTTGCCTCTGTTAGTTCAACCATCACCTTAGGCTGCACTTAACCAGTCCAAATTTAGAATAGAGAAACCTTCATGACAAAAATTCAGAATGGTCACTTTGCTTGGGGTAACCACACGACTCAGTTCTCTTGCCCCACAGCACTAGAGCACAGGTAAGAGACAAGCACGAGAAAAGACCCCACTTCACAGGGGGATACTGTGGAGCGAGGAGACTGGACAAAGGTTTGAGATCTACCAGGAAGGCACTGAGAACATGATAATCCAGATCTCCCAGTGCATAACAGAGCATTTATCAAGTACATGGGTCACCCGTCAGCTGCCAGCCACTGGAAAAGAATGCAGATGGAGGTGAACTCTCAGGGGAAATCATTTCCACTGGGAGACATTCAACCCTGACTCCAGGGAACCCAACAGGAGAACCTCACAGCTGGAAGGGGTGGGGCGGGGAGTGGTGGGGGGAGGGTAGGGGCATGTCAATTGAACTTCCAATCAAGGGCATCATGCACAAATGAGAGCCTCTGAAGCTCAGAATTCCTTGATCTTTGCAGAGCCTCTACAGCTCCTTGATTTCAGTCAAGAAATCACTTTAAGCAGCATCTGCGAGCTCCATTGACTGTTCTACCAGACACCCTCCTACCAGATCCAATGAGGAAAGAGAACAATCCATCCCTTTTTTCAACAGGTACCCAATGCCTACCATGTACCTTGAAATGCATCAGGAATGATGCAATAAACAAGACAAATCATTCCCCTGCCAAATCACCAAATCCAACAGACCTTTATCAGTCTTCATGCCTCACCACTTTTCAGCGTTTGACACAATTCACGATTTCCTTCTTGGATCACTTGCTTCCCATAGCTTTCATGAACAAAATTCTCATTTTTCTACCTCTCTCTCACAACTCTCCTCTGCCCCTTTGCAGCCTTAACCCCCTCTTCTTGGTTCAAGACTCTGTTGTAACCATCTAAGCTCTCTTTTCCTCTCACTACAGACCAATGGTCTAAATCCAGATCCCCAGGCCCCTTGAGGGTCACTTAACTTGGCTGTGAAAAGAGTCTTTATTTTCACTCATCTCTTACTAAAATTCAGCCATTCCTTCCATTACAAATTCAGGCAACAATCCACAGCAGTCTTAGTAGGACCTGTGACTTTGTCCCCAGTAAAAAATAGCAGGTATCTGAATCTCAGGGGTCTCAAAATCTATATTTATCACTACTTTGAAATTATAGTAATTTTTAGAACCACCATGGGTATTGTTATTTGAAGAGTTAATAAAGAAGCAAATACGCTACTATATCACACATTTATTTTAATACTTTGATGCCTATATCTCAATGTAATTGCTTTCTATTGTTATCTATGCATTTTATTTCACACATTTAAAAACACAGGCATTCCCAGACTGCCAAAAAAATTTAAAGCACGCAAACACACACACACACAAATGAAAAGCCACGTCCCTAGTGGGTTTTATGCATGATTATCATCAACTCATACACAGGTATCTTCAGCTTAGACACCTCCTCTGAACACCAAACCTTGTATCTAACTACCTACTCCAGAGCAACCTTTGAATAGCAAATTCAGTACATTCAAAGACAAAATCATAGCAGTGCCCCCTAAATTCCTCAACCTGGCTGAGAACTGCTCTGTGGGATCTGGTCCTCACTCTTGCTGTTCTTCCCATCACTCTCCGCCCTCCAACCCCACCTCGGTCCTTTGTACCCCACCTCCTCCCTCCAGGAGCCCGGTCACAGCTGCCTCGCTCCACCCACTCCACCCCCAGCCTTTGCCTGGTTAACACTTGCTCTGCGCATCTCAGCTCCCAACTAGGCCTCCCTGATGCAACTTCCCTACCAAATTGCCCCACTCGAGAGACTCCCTCGTGTGCCATGGAACCCTTCTTCAGTAGAACCCCTTCTGCTGCAATTTTCTTCTTTCTTCAGTAATGATTTCTCTTTTTCATAATAGTTTTATTTTTAATATGTTTTTATTTATTTTTAGAGAGAGGAGAGGGGAGGGAGGAAGAGAGGGAAAGAAACATTAATGCGTGGCTGCCTATCACCTGCCCCCAAACCAGGCCCGGGGCCAGCGTCCCAGGCATGTGACCTGCCTGGGAATCAAACCAGCGACCCCTTTGTTTGCAGGCCGGTGCTCAATCCACTGAGCCACACCAGCTGGGACTCCATAGTGATTTCCTGACGTTGATGTTCCCATCAGATTACATATCTGCTGAGGAAAGGAACTGGGTCTATTTCTATCACCACCACATCCCCAGCACCTTAGAACAATGCCTACCACATAACAGGCATTCGATAAACATTTATTTAATAGGTGACTTAATTACTCAAAGCCCACGATGTCTATAGTCTGGGAGGAGACAGATAGTAGTAAACAGACATTCAAAATAACTATTTCACTCCATCCCTTATAAGCGCTACTCAGAAAGAACAATGTGCCCTGAGAACGTAGAACTGGACAGCCTGATCCATTGCATCCAGATGAGGCAACAAAGATTTTCCCGAAGAAGTAACATTTATGCTGATACCTAAAAGATGAGGAGCAACTGTCCAGCTGAATGAGGGGCCAGCATCTTAGGCTACAGAGTCAGCACATGTGTAGTCTCCGGTGCAGGAAAATCTTGGCAGCTTCAAGGGACCGAAAGGAGGTCTTCGGCCTACTTGAGCAATGGCAGGGTGATTGTACGAGCTGGAGTTGTCCAGAAAAACACAACCAACAGCATGTGTCCATATACACAAGGTCTGTCCCCAAAGTATGGAGGCAATAGCAATATAATTAAAACAGTTTGCACAGCCAATACCTACAGGACAGAATATATATATATATATATATATATATATATATATATGTATATATAATCTGCCCTGAAAGAGTATAAGAGTATGTGTGTGTGTGTAGAGAGAGACAGACAGACAGAGACAGAGAGACACAGAGAAAAAGAGAGGTTTATAAGAAATTGGGTCTCATGACTATTAATTAAGGCTGGCGCGTACAAGTCAGCACTGTGGGCTGCAGGCTCCAGACCCAGACGGCCGATGGCGCACTTCAAGTCCAAAGGCATCTGCTGGAGAATTTTGTACTTGAGTCCATCTTTTAAGCTTATCAGGCCTTCAGCTGGTTGGATGAGGCCCATCCACAGTCCACATTAGGAAGAGCAATCTGCTTGAGCCTGCCAATTAAAATGTTAATCTCATCAAAAAACACCATTGCGAAAACGCCCAGAGTAATGTCTGACCCACAATATCTGGGCACCCTAGGGCCCAGTCAAGTTGACACATAAAATGGACCCCCGCAAGGATGCTGCCAGTTACTGAGACGGGGAGGCTGAGGGAGGCTGGGAAAAGCAGGGCTGGGAACGAGGGTCACGAGCTCAGGGAGCATGGGGCTCAAGGCATTCTCCCAGGCCCGAGGCATCCCAGGGATTCCTGAGCAGTGAAGGTTGGTTCCTTCCATCTTGGCAGTCACTGCGTCATCAGCTCTCGTGGGAACTTAATACCAGGGCAGAGACCAAGGGGAAAGAGATGGGGGGCCCAGCCCCCACCCCAACAGACCGTGACAGTTTCATTAGAGCAAATACGGAATTGAGGGAAAATGGACCCCTCTGGACCAATGGAGGAGACCCTGGGGCTGCTCTTTCACAGCCTCCTCCCAGGCGGTCAGAATGCTTTGCGGCGGGCAGGCCAAGGCCATGAAAAGCCCTTGTACTAGCCCGTGGGCTGCGACACACCTAAGGCCCTTCCTTACTCCGCCCTTCCAGGAAAGGGCAGCAGGGAGAAGACGATGGTGAGGAGCGTGGGCCTTGTGTCAAGGCTGCCTGGGGCTGAATCTTTGCCCGGACACTTTTGCGCTTCTCTCCCTGGGTAAGTCCCTTAACCTATTGTTGAACCCGTCATGAAAACACTCTTGTTTCCAAGCCCAAAATTTGACCTATCAGGAGTAGGGCTTTTGCTATAAAATCGCCAATCAACAACGAAGAGCAGGTGGATATAATTTGCGACAGGCGTCAACCGTTTGCACCTGCATTAGCTTGTGTAGAAAACTGCCAGTCAGCAATGTGTTAACCACTCCCCAGCTTCGCCCTCTGAGAGGTGCGGATGGCAAAGCAGGACAGACTTGCCTGCAGTAAAAATTAACTGAGATGACTCTCCGCACACTTTCTGGCACTTGGCGAGTAGGCCGTTAGGCGTTCACTGCTCTTATTAGATTATTGCCGTTACCTTTACCATGGCCGAGTCCAACAAACCCGGCCCACTCCTTACTAACTCCTTCGTCAATAATAATTAGTTCGTCTTCCCTCTCCTTCCCTCCAGCCTCTCCCAAGGGAGCAGGAGGAAGCGAGAGGGCCACCTGGTGAGGGAATGCCTTTGGGACCTCTCCCCTGCTAAGCTGTCCTCCTTTGCTGGTTTCCTGAGGCTCCAGCCCAGTGCTTAACGAGTTGGCAAGAAAAGGTTGCTGCGCCCAGTTTGCTGCTCCTGCCAGTGAAAGAAATGCTAAGTGGCACCTCTCTGCTCCAAAAGGAAGGAGGGTCACGCTGGGCCTGCCGAGTTCGATAACACCCCAGCAGGCCGGGCCCTGGGCAAGCCTGGGCGCCCCATCCTGCCACCTGCACGGCGGGTAATTGGTCAAGTGTCTCCAAGCAGGGCCCCTGCTCCCTGTGCTAATGGCCTTACAGCTCAGCATCACCAGCGGCGCGGCGCATGTCACCCGGTGCTGTCTGCGGAGGCTCTCAGGTCTCTCCTCCACCACTAATTCAAAGTTCCTCACGTCCACCAGCACCCAGGAGGGAGGCCTGGCAGCTGTGGCCAGCACAGCAGAAGCCACCCACCTGTCTTTTTACCTGTCCCCTGTATCAAAGCTGCCACCTGTGGGAGGGAGGGATGGACCTGTTGGGAGAGGGCAGAGAGTGGTTGCTATTTTCCTGTAGAAACCTTACCTATAATGGGGACTGCTCATTCATTCATCTCTTCTTTAGACCTTTACTGAGCACCCACCAGATACCAAGTTCTACGTTAGTGCTAGACCCACAGTGATAAACAAAAACGGGACAGTCCCCATTCTCGTAGGTAGTGGGGTTCACATGCTGGTAGTGCAGCCAGTTATCAATCAAGGAATCACATAAATGAAAGTGTAATTACACTCTGCAAAAGCTACTACAAAATGCAGAGTGACAGTGATGTCCCACACTACAGTATAACGGGCCCAGACTGCATCAGGGGCTGGGGATTTGCCTCTTCAGGATCCTTGGGGAATCAATCCTTGTCAGTCAACAATGGAATGTAGCTGATGCGAAAACAAAAAATAATAACATTTAGCAAAAGGGATGGGTACCAAGAAGGGGAGGATTAAGAGCATTTTACAGGAAACAGCATATGCAAAAGCCCTGTGTCAAAGGAGAGCAGAGCCCCAGGAGGACTGGGATTCTCAAGTTAAGGCTGGGAAGGTAGACGGAGTCACAGAGTCCTGTAGAGCAATAGTTCTCAGCACATGAAGACAACAAATATAAAGAGAAATATATAGGATGCAGCTCACTGCCAGCATTGTCATGACACCCCTGCACCCTAGTATGGGCCTTTGACACTGTCATACCAATGCTGAGGGATGTGGCAATTCCAGGCAGGGATGCAGGGTCAGCAGAGGCCGTGCTCTGAGGGTCCTAGAACCTTTCCTGGTACTCTTGAGCATAACCATACGTGCACATGTGTATGCATGCCAGCCTCGTCTTTCATGGACCCAAGTCATCTAAAAAGGATGCTGAGAACACTGAGGCTGGTTGTAGGCCAGTCCCCTGGAAGAAGAACTGAACAGTCCTTTCCTTCTATGGGACCTGCCATTGTGCCTGACAAGAGTCAGCAACAGGCCTTGTGAGTGTAGAGAAGACTCACAAGAATATGCCTGATGACAAACAACGTCAGGAAAGCCAGACCCCTAAGATGCAGGATTTGAATTGGGTTGGGCCAGGAGAAGCCCCCAGGAGATGTGAAAACCTCAAGTCTCCTGGGTGCACCAGAGCAACACCTCCATAAATCCTGCTTCTGCAAGCAGCAATGGTGCCAATAATAGTCACTTCCAAAAATTTCTCTGCAAACAAAGCAACCATGGATATGGATAAAATCTCAGTGATAACAGCTTCTTTTAGAAGAGGTAGGTAGAGAAGAGGTTTCATTCATGCATTCATTCATTCAGCTAATATGTATTGGGTGTTCATAATATTGCGACCACCAGCATTCTACTAGCATTAAATTACACAGCAATGAAAAAAAAAACTGTGCAAACTAGAGTAACAAAACGACATGGGTGAATTTCACAGACATCATGAATGGAAAAGACAGACACAAAAGAGTCTGATTCTATTTATAGGAAACTCAAGAACAAGTGAAGCTAGACCTATGTGATGGAATTAAAATAGTTGCGGGGAAGAGCCCCAGAGTCTCCTGGGAAGCTGAAAATGGTCTACATCCTAATATGGGTGGTGATTACTCTGGTATAAAGTTCATTGATCTGTACACTTAACATTGTTGCATTAAAGAGCTAATACGAATGACCCATGGACATAGACAAGGAAATGGGACTTGACTGTGGGAGAAGGGATAGAGTGGGTGGGGCAGGGGTGAGCAATGGGGGAAAACATGAAACACCTATAATACAGTAACAATAATTTTTTGAAGATGGTTGCATTGTACACAGTTAATATATATTATACCTCAATAAAAAAAAATTTCAAATAAGAAATCGGACTCAGGTTCGGACCTCAAATCTGAGTATTTCCTAACCATCTTAAAGAGAGACACTGGTCACTCCTCGATTTGAAGTACAAAACTTCCCATCACCCAGAGATCCTGCCCTTTGACCCAGACACAGGCCCCTAATGGGCCTCTGTCCCCACCCAGGAGGGGCTAGTGTGCTCCATAAAAGAAAAAAGCACACACAGCTATTTGGCTGGCTGAAGGGATTAGCTATAGCAGAGGCTGCCAATACCTGTGAAAGGTATATCTATCTCAATTTTTTAAACCTGCCTCATATTTAACAGGAAAACACCAGAAACACTTCCAATAAAGTCAGGAACAAAACAACCATATCCACCACCACCTTTATTATTTAACATGGTCTTGGAAATACTAAGCAATGCAATCAACAACCAATAGAAATATAAAGTACAAAAAAATGTAAATGTGTAGGTTATCAGTATCTGTAGCTGGTATAAATATCAACCGAGAAAAATCCAAGAGAATTAAATGAAACCCTATTCCAAACAACATAAAGTTTCATATGTTGGATGGATACAAAATTAATATAAAGAATTTAATAGCAAGTTAGAATATATCATGGAAGAAAATGCCTTATTTGTAATAACCTAAAAAGGATAAAATATATAGAAATAACCTAAGAGATGCACAAATCTATATGAAGTACATTTAAATTGCTCCTGATGCATACCACAAAAGATTTACAGCTCTGACCGCTGTGGCTCAGTTGGATGGGCATCATCCAGCAAACTGAAAGGTCACCAGTTCAATTCCCAGTCAGGGCACATACCTGGGTTTCAGGTTCAAGTCCCAGCCAGGGTGCATACAAGAGGCAACTGATTGATATTTCTCTCTCACATCAATGTTTCCTTCCTCCTCTTTCTCCTTCCCTCCCCCTCTCTAAAAATAAATAAATAAAATATTTAAAAAAGACTTACATTAATGGGAAGGTATATAATATTCTTAAGTAGAAAATCCCTCCTACGGAATAAGTAGCAAGCAAAAACTTTTATGAAAAAAAAATTTTAAGGCAATGTGAGAGAACTGCCAGATATTAAGATATTACAATATTATAGTTATTAAAATAAAATGGTACTGACACATGAAAGGACAGACACAGACAGATCAAAGAAACAGAATTTAAAGCCTCCAAAAAAGATTCATGAGTAAATGTGAGTGCATAAATACATACATGTTTAACATATGATAAAGATGATATCTTGAATAAGTAAAAAAAAAATTTAACAAAATAATGTTGGGAAAACTAAACCAGATAGAGCTGCCAATTTCAATTTTTTTCCTAATTTGTTGATTTTTTACTTTACATATGGTGGGTTTTTGTTGCAGGTTTTTGTTTTTTTTTTTTTTTTACAATGCAGGTGTTTTTTATTTCTGTTTTTGTTTTATGTAGGCAAATACATTGATGTCTTTGACAACGATTTTTGGATTTGTATCATTCTTAGAAGTCAGGCCCATTTTGAGATTAAACAATTCTCACATTTTCTACTAATACTTTATGACTTTACTTTTTCATACTTAAACCATTGATCCATCTGGACCTTATTTTGATGAACAATGTAAGGTAAAGCCAAGTTTGTTTGTTTGACTTTGATTTTTCATAGAACCAAGGTGTGTTCAGAAAAGAAAAGTGATTCTTCCTCTGGTTCTAGGACAAGATCCTGCTCCCAACTGCAGGGCTCAAGCTGCCTGCACTAGTCAAAACCATGCTCTTCTGTGCCCTTAAAATGTGCAAGCCCAGCACTGCCTCCCAATAAAGTTCAAAGGCAGGCAAGAGGCACACAAGACCCTGCTGTGCTTTCCACCCCAATCTCTCTCTGACTTGTTCCCTACCCAGAGGACCCTCATTACCTGGGAGGAAATGCCTGTGCCTACCGGCTAGTACAGTGAAGCCATCACTGTTTGCGCATATGAATTCCAGTCCACTCTTCCTGGCTGCCAGGTTACATCGATGTTGCACAAACCGTTCATTATATTAACAATGGCTAGACTTTCTCCAGACAGACCTCATACATACCTGGTAATAGCCATGTGACATGAAAGGAAAAATCTACAAGATATGACATGAAAAGGGACATTTTCAGGGAAAGCAATTGCTTCCCTGATATAGAAAAGCTATTCGACCAGCACAGGTCTTTTGCCTTTGGCCATCCTTGTCTTTAGACCTGGAATGTAAACATGAGGCCTAAGAGTTCGCAGCCATCTGTGAGAATGAAGGACAAAGCTATACACCAGGCACGGCAGGGCAAGAGAGCAGAAGGAGCTGCTGGAACAGCCATGGAGCACATTCCTATAGACTTCCTGTTTGGGCAAGGAAGAGAAACTTCTTACTTTTTTTTAGCCACTGTAATGAGGTTTCTCTAACATGCAACCAAGCACAACCCAGACTAATATAAGGGGGCGGGCGGGGGCAGGGGGTTGGTGGGGAATCAATCCAAGTGTTGGGAAGAAGGTAGGGAGGGTATGGGCAGAGAAGCCAGGCCAATCTCTTTCATAAAGAACTAGACAAGAGCCCTGGCTGGTGGCACAGTGGATAAGGTACCAGCCTGCGAACCCAAAGGTCACTGGTTCAATTCCCAGCCAGGGCACAGAACCCACGTTGCAAGCCAGGTCTCCAGCCAGGTGGCTGGAGGCAGGTGAAAGGCAACCATACATTGATGTTTCTCTCTCTCTCTGCCTCTCTCCCTTCCTCTCTCTCTGGAAATAATAAATAAAATCTGAAGAAGAAGAAGAAGAAGAAGAAGAAGAAGTAGACAAAAGGCAGAAGGAAGCAAGAGAAGATTCAGCTGCAGAGTGTGATGAAAGAAGCAGTTTGGGTGTTGGCACAAGAGGTCATCGGAGAAGCTGAGACACGAGGGGAGTATGGGGCCTTTGAAAACTGTTGCTTTAGCTCATGAATCATATCCCGTTAAAGTTCTTCAATAGAGTTGCATAACACGTGGAATTCCTTCTCAATTACTTCTGGCTGCTGATCGGCGTATATGGGGTGGTTCTCTGCAGTGGCTGAGCCATGTGAACCCCCAAGATTAACTAGGGTTATGTAAGTGTCCATTTAGAAGAGCTCTGAATGCCTAGTGCACAGGTTGCTGAAACGAAAAGAGCAGCCCTGGCTAGTGTGGTTCAGTGGATTGAGGGCTGGCTTGTGAACCAACGGGCTGCTGGTTCAATTCCCAGTCAGGGCACATGCCTGGGTTGCAGGCCAGGTCTCCAGTTGGAGGCAGACTAGAGAGAACCACACTGATGTTCCTCTACCTCTCTTTCTCCCTCCCTTTCCATCTCTCTGAAAATAAATAAATAACATCTTTATTTTAATTTCATTTTTTTAAGACTTTATTTATTATTTCCAGAGAGAGAGGAAGGGAGGGAGAAAGAGAAGGAGAGAAATATCAATGTATGGTTGGTTGCCTTTCACCTGCCTCCAGCTACAGACCTGGTTGGAGACCTGGCTTGCAACTTGGTTCTGTGCAATGGCTGGGGATCGCACCAGCGACCTTTGGGTTTGCAGGCTGGCGCCTTATCCACTGTGCTACCAGCCAGGGTAATAAATAAAACCTTTTAAAAACAAAAAGAGGGGAGACAAAGCAGCATGTGAGTTCATGTCTTCATCCTTTCATGATTTGCCGTGGAGCCTTATGCAAGCACTTTGCCATGGCTAGTGTCAGGTCCGCCTTCAAACCTAAAGATCTCCTCCAGCTCTGTGACTATAGTATTCCAAGAGTGCCTGTAAGAGAAGTATACCTGGATGCATAGAAGGATGCCCTCCCTCAGGTAGCTTTCCTCTTTGAGTTTGATAACAATATATCATAAGGAAGGGAAAAGAGTGTGCAAGAAAAATAGTCCATCCCAATTCAACAAACGTATGTGGATCAGACGCTTTTTAAATTTTTTAAAAAATATTTTCATTGATTCTAGACAGAAGAGAAGAAAGAGAAAAAGAGAAACATCAATCAGCTGCCTCCTGCACATACCCCACCCAGCAGGGACCAAACCCACAACCCAGGCATGTGCCCTGACTAGGATTCGAACCAGCGACCCTTTGGTCTGCGGGACAACACTCAACCCACTAAGCCACACTGGCCAGAGCTATGTCAGATGCTTTGAGGTGAGCACTTAGCTGAAGATGGCCAAGAATATAGTCTAACCTCCTCAGCCAGACCCACTAGACCTCCTCACCTGGGCCCATCTGACTCCCTGGCCTTTCTCCCCTGTCCCCACTCACCCTCTCGCTTCCGGCATCTTGAGCTACTCTCACTGACCTCGATACCCACCTCCCTCCACTCCAGCAGCCCCTTCTCCCTGCCAGCGATGTCTTCCCTTTTTGATTTGGAAAACTCCTACTCATCCTTCAGTGCCCAAACCAAGTATTTTGAGAAACACAAAAGCGCTCCTGAGAACTTTCAACTAATAGTTGGCCTAGTTGCTACCAGCTAAGCTCTATTGTTCCCCTGATGAAATAATTTCATAGATTATCAGTATCATTCAAGAACTCCAGCAGGACCACATGCCACTCCAAAATCACACGTCAACAGAGATTAAAACAAAGACGCTGTGTAACCACAGGAATGACCAAACATCCTGTCCCAAGGCTCAAATGAGTCCCTGGTGCGACTTTTCTAATGACATCTCCAACCCCACTCCATCCCTCCCACCTCCTAGATTAAAACGATTAGGAGGCCTACTCACCAAATGGCCCTGCTCTCTAACAACCCCAACCCGGAACAGACCCCAGTTCCTTGTACTCACATCATAAAACACAGCCCAACCCTCTGTCCAGCTGCTCAGACTCTTCCTTTCCCAGACCCTCCTTGATTCCCTGCGGGGTGAGCCCTCCCGGCCCACACGGCAAGTTACAAAGCTAACCTGACCTACCAGTACATCCTTGGTGGTCTTTGGCAGGTGGTCGCACTTCCTCTCTGACTCTTCTCCAATCCAGCAGAGCAAAACTTCTCTCACGTATTTCTACGTGAGCTGCGCAAACGTCCAGTTTCCCTGACTCCTACTTGGAACAACACTCAAGTGCATCATTGCTTCCTCTCTATTGCGCTTCTTCGTAACATTGTCTCTCTACCTCTCTTCCATCAGACTGTTTATTCCCCGGTGACAGGGGCCACCATGCCTCCCTCAGCACTGAGCTGGCCCCTCGGACGTCTGTTGAATAAGGACCCCAGACGCCACACCGCAGCCCAGCACTGGCAGGCCTCTGAGCAAGTCAGTAGCAAACACGACGCCAGACATACCTCTCCCTCCCTCGAAAGCCCACACCTCACGGGGAGCCGCAGAACAGAAAGAAATACGGGCAAGCTGCTCTTCATCAGCACTTCTGATACTGCTTCTCATTTGTGCTTTCTGGGCTCTTCTTTAATTTGCAAAGTTGCCCTCGCTGGTGACCATTCTCTGAGGCCACCTCAGTGACTGTCACGTCCCCTGACAGTGCTGTGCCACTTTATTGAAAGCAGAGGACTGCAACTGCAGGCAAATAAACGGGGACACGAGTTAATGAGTTGAGAACATCAAAATCCTTCACCAGAGGGAAGAAAGGAAGCGTCCTAAGGTTTAAATCACCTCCATAAAACATCTGCAAATAGGAGTCCAAGAGGCTGCCGGGAACCCATAGTTCCTGTTTAACATGCACAATTAGCAGCTTTAGGAAGCAGCCTTTTGGAGAAAAGTAGGGCCTGAGGTATATCCCTTTGTTTCTTTTTTCAGCTTAAATGCATCAGCTTTTAGGCAAGCCGCATTTGTCTTGGTTTGCACCACAGGGCGTCACCTCCAAGGGGACCTGCCACCGCAGCCCATATTCAAAGGCGTTCTGGAAGAAAACATGATGTTTCTCAGCCTCGCTGACTGCAGAGCAAAAATTGTGATTGAAAGGACAGGTTGTGGGACGTTTCCTCTCTAAAATGGTTCCCTGGGCCTGGGTAGTTTGGCTCAGTGGATTGAACACCAGCCTGCTAACTGAAAGATTGCTGGTTCGATTCCCAGTCAGGCCACTGCATGCCACGTTGTGGGCCAGGTCCCCCGTTGGGGGCATGTGAGAGGCAACCGGCCTATGTTTCTTTCACACATGTTTTTCTCCCTCTCTTTCACCTTCCTTTCCCCTCTCTCAAGAATAAATAAATAAAATATTTTAAAAGTCAGTAAATAAAGTGGTTCCCTGGGGGGCAAGAGCAGCACAAATAGCTCTCACTCATCCAAGTTTCAAGTGCAAACCACTTCCACTCCTGGTTCCTTCATTCCTTGCTCCTTCCTACAGAATCAGCCCCACTCCACCCCACCCTAGACCCTCGCTTGCGTCAGAAAGGAATTAGGGTCACAGACAAATACACGGGACAGAAGGCACCCAGCATGGCTCTCTGAAGAAAAGAAAGAGCTTTCCTTGTCATCTCTTTTTCCATAGTTGAGGGGAGGTTGAAATATAACACAATGGCCCCTTTTTCTTCAGCAAAAATTATTTCTACCAGCCACAGGAAGGGCTGTATACCAGGCACCACCCCTCAGTAGCTTAAGAAACATATGACCTGGAGAATCACCTCAATTTTGTCACCCATAAGTCGGGGTTCTTTTATCTGACCTCAACATCAAAGGGACGTTATAAGAAACATTTGTACAGTATCTTTAATGTGCTTGTGGTTTCTCAAAAAATGGGAGGCAAGGGAAGGGGCAAAAATAGAATATAAGGTGAGACTATAGAAAAAAAAGAGTTCAGGCACGTCCAAAAATGAATGAAGCAAGTTTTTAGACCACATGCCGCAACTGGCCTTGCAGCTTAAATTCCAGGACTGAGCCTGGCGGAGGGGACATTGTCCTCCAGAGCTCTGTGCCCGACCTACACAGGAATCAGGGACTTACCAACCTGGTTCCAGAAGCTAAGCCACAGCATGGATGGCCTCCAAGGAGTCAGAGAGAAGGGTCGGATTTCCCACCCCACCACCACTGCCACTGCCCCTGAGGGTACATCGTCACTGCCAACTATTCCATCAATACCATCCCACACAGCAACTACCTACCAACACCATCCATCATCACCCCCACCATCACCCCCACCATGATTCCACCACCCCCATGGACACATACTGATTCTAAAACTAGCCCCCTACACGGGAAGCAGGGAGAAGCCAAAGAAGGAGGGTGGCCACTCCAGGCTGGTAGGCAGCACGTTTAGCAAGCAAGGGACTTAGGTGAGAGGTTTATCTTGGGCAATCCAGGATGAGCAGATAGCCACACCATGTCCCAGAATCTTAAGAGTTTCCAGATAGGCCTTACCTGGGCTCAGTCACGTATTTCCTATGGAGGTCTCAACAGCACAGCACTCTCTGAAGGCCACGTCCTTGAAACTGGCTCCCACGAAGGAACAGTGGGCAGAAGGTACATTCCAAGCCCAAGGGAGGGGGTGAGGAGCCTCCAGTCTCCAGTCACCAGGGTCCAGTTTCTGGAGGATTAACCAGCAGTCACATCCTCTCAATGACTTTCCCCAATACCGCATCATCATCTCTGGTCCACACCCATCCTATTCTCACTATAGCATATTGATGAACCAAGGTACAGGGACATGAGACCAGTGGTCTAGACTGTCTTAGTAGATGTAAATCTGTCATCAGAGAACACTTAACAAGTTTCCTAGGATCACAACAGCAATAATAAAAGCTCCTAATTTTGAGCACTTGCCAGGGACCACTCCTAATGCTTTTCAAGTATTAACTCATAATAACCTCAAGCAGAAAGAACCACCACTGCACCTGTTTTAACTATGGGGCAGCTCAAGCCCAGAGGGGCTAAGTAATTAGCTTCGAGTCTTACAGCCATTAAGTGTCCGATCTGGGACTTAGCCCAGACCATCCTGAGCCCGTGCTTCCGGACCACTTTCTACGGCACGTTAATAAAGACCATGTATTATGTTCACTAGGGCACTTGGATGCCAGGGCTATGATGCAAAATTGGACTCCTGGCTACTGATAACTGCTTGCCTCGTGGATACCATGTGCTCAAGGAACAAAGCCGTGATCCTCAGTAATAGTAGCCAAAAATGGTGCTAAGTGCATACACACTTGGCTTTCTGAATTCTCGCAATAATCTCATGAGGTAGGGCATATGACTCCCATTTTACAGATGAGAAAACTGAGGTTCAGAGACCTGTGCCAAGCAATTGCAGCACTTCTCGCAGCCTGACCTACTTTAGGGCAAGGGAGGGCTTGCAGGGCTGGGTTTGGTTTGCTGCTGACTCAAAAATAACCACTACCTTTTGCAAGTAGGCACTCCAAGACCTCTATCCTGAGCCCTTAACTATATACCTATGTGCTGATGTGGCCAGAGGACAAGGAACAGGTGAAACTGTTCCCATTAAAATCAGCCCTGAGGGCAACCACTGCATAACCAAGTGGAAGGCCTGGCTAGGTCCTCAGGTTTTTTACTGGATCACTTGCTGCTTCCCTCTGCCTATCAAGTTCTAATTCCCCTCCCTCCAACACCTTGCCTCTGCTCCCTCCCTCCTCCCCCTCACAAACACCACCCTCTTCTAACAGCCTTTAATGCATGGAAAACTTTCAGCTTTGTTTTCTAATCTTGTAGAGGGTCTGTTCCTATCAGAATAACAAATCAAGTATACTCTCTGCTTCACAAGGTGTGTTTTTGTCTGGGGTTGATGGGGGCAAACAGCAAACATGCTATAGGCACTCCGAGTTGTCTCTGGCACCACACCCAGGAGACTCACTGCTTTGCTTCAGGGCCTCCTGGATTCACGGTGCAAGGATACTTCAGCCCTGGGCAGGGAATCAGCTACAGCTTCTTCACAGGACCCCAACTCCATTGCTAACAGGAAAGAGGAAAAGTTGAACCAATTTTAGAACAACAATTGAAAGAGAATGAGAAAAATTCCTGCTGTGATCTTTTTTCTTGGCCCCCGCCCCATCCCAACCTGCTGGGATCGGTTTATACATTCATTGGGAAATGGTTCCCTCTTGTGTTCTAACTGGAAATTGCTGCTCTTACCCAGAAAGTTTTCTGCCGTCTGAAGGTTAGTAAAATTTTTGTGCCATGAACCATATGGCCAATCTGGTAAAAACCTGTGTGTTTTACAACTAAAGTTGACTATTAAATTTATTTATCCAATTATTAAACAAATGGGGCTATCCTAATATAAGTGCTTCTTTAACACAGCAGATAACAAGACCTAGTGGCATGTTTAATTAGCCATCAGTGCAAAGTAATGAAGAGTAGAAATGACATTTTGAGAAATTAATAGCAACTGTAATGAGATATACAAATAACTAGGATTTCTAGAAGTGATAAAGTCATAGGTTCTGATAATACTGTAAAGGTCAGTGTTTGACCTTCTGTTGCCATTTGTAATGGAAGGAAACCCTACGTTTTAGTTAGAGGCTGGTAAATGCAAGGCTCCAATCTTTTTCCATTCTGGAACCTGGGTCTCCGAAATTCTATTCACAGCCCCTGGTGTAATGGATGGAGCCCAGCTGTTTTCTTCTCACGTCACCTGTTCATTGACCAGTTTCTTCACATAAGACAAGGAGGTTGCTGGTTTTGTAATATTGGGGGAGGGGGGCATTATTGTTATTTCTAGGGTATGTGAGAACTGGGGAATCAGAATTAAAATAGAGCCCTGGCTGGCAGCACAGTGGATAAGGCGCCAGCCTGCAAACCCAAAGGTCGCTGGTTCGATTCCCCAGCCAGGACCCATAACCAGGTTGCAAGCCAGGTCTCCAGCCAGGTCCATGGCTGGAGGCAGATGAAAGGCAACCATACATGGATGTCTCTCCCCCTTTCTGCCTCTATCCTTTCCCCTCTCTCTAAAAATAATAAAAATCTTTATAAATTAAAAAAAAGAGAACTAAAATAGATTAAACACATTGAATGTAACTGAAACAACACTGGTCTAAAAATCAGGAGCACTTTCTGCGGTCCCATCCCGGCGGAACATGCCAGACACGGAGGTGAAATGTCAGCAAGAGACGGAGCAGACAAGCCTGTGGTAGGAGCAGCAGCGGAACCGGCCAGCGGTGTCTGGGCGCCTACCAGGGGCCAGTCCCTCGGGCGTCCTTCCACCTGCCCCACCGACGAGGAAGAGGAGGCCGACAGCAGGGACGTCTTGCTCAGAATCAGCTGCCGGGGGGAGGCCAGGATTGGGGCCCAGGTCAGGCTGGGTCTAACCACCCTTCGGCCACCCCAGGGTGGTGGGTGGCAGTTGAGCAAGCTAGGGAATTGAGCGTCCGGGCTCGTCTCCCTGGCGCGCGACAGGAGCGGGTCTCCGCGCCGCCCACCAGCCTCTGACAAGGTTTGTAGAGAGGCCTTGCCGTGCGTCGGTCGTGTGTTCAGTCCAGACGTGCCATCCTCCAGCCCGGTTTTGCGGGACAAGGGTGGGCTGAACTGCAGGTTCCAGGGACAGGGAGGGGTGGGCGAGCCGCCCCACCGTCCGGAAGTGACAGGTCGGGGCCTCCTGCTGACTTGCTCCAACCCCCACCCCCTACCCCCCAGTTAGCAGCTCTGCTAATGGGGCAGTCGCTGCACCTCGCTGTGCCTGGAGGCAGGGTCTCCTCCGCGTGACGGCAGACCCCGCAGCCACCTCAGGCACAGGACAGAGAAGGCGAAGATGAAGAGAAGGGGAACGCAGTGCTGCCATCAGGCCAGGGGTGCAGGGGTGCATGAAGATTCTTCGCTGCCCCAGAGATGGCCCGCCTGCGCAGGTGCCTAGGAGTTGAAGCTGAGCAACCCACGAGCACAGGAAATACCCATTTCTTTCTCCATTGAGGTCACTCCCTTCTGACCCTAAAGCCCATCCCACACAGGGTGATACAAAAATTCAGACTCACCACCATTTATAGAAGCCCCACCTGTTGGGACCGTGACACCCTCTGGGAATGCTGTGACATCCTCTATACCAAACTGCTACCCTCTGCGATTTTGCCACTCCCGTCACATCCTGGCCCCAGAGACTCCAACTTGGGCCCCAACAACCAGCACCTGGGGTTGGGAACATGCAAAGGATCTAGCTAACCTGGCTGCAGCTGAAAACGGAGAAAGACATGGCGAACTCCCACAAATTCACGTCTCAATATAATATCCGCCTTCCAATCGTTACCAGGGAAGGACCCGAGTCAGGTAGAGCTTGTGCCTTGGTTTTTGCCTCACTCTCAAGAGACGAATTCCAGTGAGAGACCACCCCATGTACTGGCAAAGAGACAGCAACTTTATTGGTGAAACACATACAAGCACAAAGCTGCAGGCAGGCATCTGGCTAGTCTGAATGACCCACCTTCAGAGAAAATTAAGTTGTTAGTTTGTTAGTAAGTTTGTTCTGTACACCCGAGTCGAGTCTGAAAGTGGGCACTTGGCTAATCTGAGTGCCCTATTGGGGTTCAGGGGTTATATACCTACCCCTCCTTCTCCCCCTTCCAAACCTTGGGAGTAATTTACAGCTACAAAGTCTTTCTCTCTCAGCTAGTGAAATGTTTTAATGAAACTGCTACAGGTTCCCGTTCCTGCAGTTCCAGGGACTCGCTTCATCCTGGGCTGTCTTTGCTTGCGTTTGGAATGGCAGGCAATCTTACCCATCCAGGCTCAGGACTGCTGCGTCAAAGGGTGAGCCGCGTCTCCCTCCTCCTCCCCGTCTTCCTTTACTGCCTCTCCTACCTAACAAAACCAACCTTCATTCCTGGTTCAATTGCATGGATGTAAATTCCTTGAGGGTAGCTCTAGCTCTAGTAGCAAGTAGTCTATTGACATGACATATAACGAGGGGGAAAACAAATAGATGAAGGGATAATGCTCGTGTCGACTGAGAGCCAACGCCTTATAAAACACTGAACAAGGCGGCTTTTTAGAAAGTCTTTTTAACTGTTCACCTCTGTGAGATCTCAGCCCCAGGTCTCACCAACTCTGTCTTGGTTCCTCCTCTGCTGTAAAATGGGATGAAATTAGGGGCCACCTCACCAGTGACTGCTCCACTCACGTGAGTTTAAATGCTTATAAGAGGACCCAGCACGTGACAAGTCAGGAATGTTAGAAGCCTTCAGCAGCAACACAAGAGAAACACTTGTTCTTAGTTGTTCTAATCACCAGTGACAGGTGAGGCGTGAGCCCTAGCTCAGCTTACTCAGTGGCCGTGACCGAGGTGCTTCTCTGCAAGATGGTTCTTTTGTGTCAAGTTTGAATAAACATGTGTAAAGCCTCAGCTAGAAATACAAGAAAACTTACTGATGGTAATAGACCAACATACCCGCATCATTTGATGCTCATTCGTTGAAGGGGACTTTAGCTATTTTTAAGCAAAAAGGAAAGCTATCAGGATCCGCGGGACACACACAGGCCGGGGCCCCTGGCAGGCAGGGTGCTAAGGCAGACTATTTGGGTGCACCCCAGGTTACCCACAAAGGCAAGCCTGGTCAGGGGGAGAAACCCTGGTGCGAAGGCTCGCAAGTTCAGGTCTGCTCACAGGTAGTTGCTAAGCCAATCCTGCCCTGTGGGAGTAAATGCTAACAGTTCAAGCACACACAGCTTCTCGGTCACCTTCCTTTAGGCAGGAATATAACGCAAGTTCCAAGGAGGGTCCCTTAGATCCCCACTGTCTTCTCACCTGACACACCTCAGTTCTCAAGCCCTCCGTGTGAACTCTCCATACTCTCCATCCCAGATGCCAGGTAGGTGAAAACAAAAAAACTGAACCGTGCCCAACTTCTATATATTTAAAATACATGTTTAACAGGGATTCAGACCAATTCGTTCCTGGAGTTAACTTGTTCACCTTGAACAAATTTCAAAGGCATACAGAATCAACACATGTGCAGATGAATTGTGTATTCTGAGCAAGTAACTGTAAGAAAACAGTTGCATCTGACCTTAACACATGGGTGAACTAGTTAAAAAATAGAATGTTTTAAAAGATGAACACATTTCACCACCCTCCTCCGCTGATCAACTGAAAAACATAACCTTGCTAAACATTTCCAAAATTAACCCCCCAAAAATGACACTTGAAGGAATTAACCATCTGAAGGAACTGGGGCAAATCATAAGTAATGAAAATATGGTCCATTCATGATAAATTATAGGATTGGCAGCTATTAATTAAACATTTAAACATTATCTTTCTTTTACAGTTTCAGGTATTTAGTCAAAGTGGGTGTATTTTTTTATGCCCCAACCCACCATTTGTTAAAAGAAATCACAGAAACTATGAAGCTGAAGGATGAGCATTTTAAATAAGAATTCATACTCCAAGGAAGTAAGAATCTTTCAACTTTTATTTCCAGGATACATTCATCTGGAACCTTTTAGTTTCTTTACAATTTTCCCCCTAAGAGAAATGAATACAATAAAAATATAATCCAACTACTAGCAATGTTTATAACCAGAAAAAAATCTAAAATCTCTGGTGTGATAATATAGGATTTTTTAAAAAATATAAATTTCATACCAGAAATAAAGCCTGAATATTCTCTTTTTCTTTAAAAATAGAATTTTTCCTTCTTTGCTCTTCCATGTAAATCTTGTAATCATTATTTAGTTCTAAAGTCTACTTTTAATCTAGTAATTATAACACTATAGCACTGGGGTTTTTTTTTCCCTACTTTGTATCCTGTTCTGTGAATCAACTAAGAATTACAGGTGTTTAAAAAAAGAGAGAGAAAGATGCAACTAGGTTAAGAGCAAGAGTCTTTAAGATATACTGATCATTAAAAATAAAACCCCCATTAGCAAACTAAAACCTACTTCACAAGTTGCATTGTACAAAAAAGCACTTTCGCAAACAGTAAAGCTCCAAGGGAGAACATTTTTTAAAAAATCTGTGTTGGACTAGAAAGGCTGCTGACTGGAATAGAATGTCAGAGACAGAAGGCTGTGAAATATTGTTCTCTGTTCTGTAACTATTTAAATTTGGGGAGAGGGAAGATTATAAATTGCATCAGAGGCGGTATGGGTACATGGATATCTCACAAAGACTGAATGGTTTTGCAGTGATATTATGAGTATTTTTCTTAATTGGGAATAAAGAACAAGGGGGATAGGAGTAGCTCAATACTTGACACCAGACCGAGAACTCAGACAATCTGTCTCTAACTAGGAAAAAGTAGTAAGTCAGTGTTTGGCCCACCTCTGAGTAGATCTTTATGGAGAGCTTCAGTATTTAAAGTAAAATACATTTTAAAACAGTATTCCAAACTCCCACATAAACGGTCTGGGAATGGCTTCTTTTCTTTAGATTAGGAAGATAATCAAAAAGCCTAATTACAAACATAGGTACCAAACATCTGAACTATAGTGACACTACTACCGCTAAGACATCAGCATTATCCAAAACAACTTTTTAAAGGTATTTTGTAGAATACTGAACGCTAAGCAAAAGATTTAAAGAGTTTGGTAAAAATAATCCCAATAAAGGTTTTATTCTTGTTTGCTAGAATGGAAAACAGCCATAAGCAAAACTTCTTTCCATGAGCCATCATGATGGCACTAGACAGGCCTACACACACACACCTAGCATGAAGGCCTGCAGACACTTGCGCACCTGTGCCCATTCACAGATGGCCACGAGAAAGCATCCTCAATGACCTCAAGGATGTAATGGGTCTGGGTTGCTGCATGAAAAGCTCTGCGGGGCAGAGTTCAGCAAGCCAGGCACGCTGGAGGCGGCTGCCACCAGGGGCTGGGGAGCCTCCTTTCCTAGAATTCCTGTGGCTTGCTGGGGGTAGGCCTAGCGTAGCACAGGAAATGGCTAAATGCCTTACTTCTCTTTTGGCCCTCAGATGCACTTAACTCTTCTTTAACGGATCTTTCCCCAAGAGAATATTCAGGCCAATTCTGTCTTTGTTTTTCCTGCATTAGTTAAGAGTTATAAACTAGCAGTTTGGAATACCCCTCTCACTGAGTATCTTATGTTAGTATAAGATACCTTGAGTAGTAAGAATGTAGAACTTAAATGTCATTTACACGAGTCAAACAAGCCCATGCTGTACTTTGATGATTCCACATCAATAAAACTTAGTTTTGATAAGTAAAAAGCTATCTTTTGCCAAGGTTTTAACTACTGGACTTTAAACCAATTGCAATATTCCATGTAAAGGTCATTTATATTGCAGTAACATGCCTTCATGTTTTCTACATACAACAAAGTTTGTTTTTTTAATATACACATATTTTAAAACCAATCCACCCCTTTTTACAATCAAACCTTCAGTCCAACATTTAAAATATAAAACCCAAACTGTCAATGAAAACAACAGTGGACCAAATGACAGCAGCACCGAAATGAAACAATAATGCAAGAAAAGGTCAGCATTAAAACTTAAAAAATAAACATAAACTGATTCATTGGAGAACTGCTCATATGCCCAAAGATATTCAGAAATGAACCTCACACATAACAGATCCCACTGTGATATCAAATAACTCATTCCTTTCCTATTTTCTCATTCCATGAAGCATGTCTCAGGATTTTTACTGCCATTTATATAATGATTAGCTATCCTGACAGCAGAGATTAATATTAAATACACAGCCTATTCCAGAACTGGCACATGCTCCCAACTACTATATTCTGTGCTCCCTGAAATATAAAGTAGTCAAATCTTTAGGAGCATAAAAACGAAAGGGCTTAAATCTATTCACATACATTGTGCATTAAATGTTACTAAGTTAAGACAGTAAGGTGGGAAAAATAATAGAGGGGTATAGTAAATTCTTTTTAAACAATCCCATTAAGCAGTATTGTCAATAATGTATTTAATGAGGTTATAGAAAAATTAATTACCAGAAATGGTACCAATTTCTTGGAGAAACTAATAAAACATTGAATATACATATTTATTTGTATATCTCTTTGAAGCATCTTTGGTACCAATTGTGTTCCTTCCACATTATAGGACTTTTCAAAATAAATTTCAAAATTAATTTACTAACAATCAGCATATGAAAGATAAATTATCATACTATCCTTTTGGTTTTCTTATAAAACATACTTGAAACTATTAACCACGAATCATGCACTTAAACACAGTACCTGTTTAACTCACATACATATAAAATGAGACTAATACCACAAAGAAATTAGACAGTAATGAGAATCAATGACAAAACATAACAATAACAACTGTTCTTAAGTAATTTATTTTTAAATTATAAGATTACAATGCTTTGATTATGCAAAATCGCATAATGAAAATTAAACCAAATCAATAAACCAAAAGAAAAAGAAAACTTGGTTTACTTGAGTATCAGTACTTAAACCATCATAAGTATCAGATGTCCCAATCACATTTATATAGATATAAGCAGAATCATTTCAAAGGTTTCACTTGTGGGTTTAATTTCTCACTTTCAACTTTTATGAACTGTAATACAATTTAATTCAAATCCTATTATGCCTAGTGTTTATACTGCAACAGCGGCAAGTCTCACATGTGCAGTCAAATGTGGAACTGGGACACTAAACAGTTTTTTAGTGTTTAGCCGCAGACAAGTACTATACACTGTATTCAGTACAGCAGAGTGCATTATATTAACCAGAGCGTGAGTTTAGTACACTTATTGCAGGACTGGTATCTCTCTCCCTTTGACTGAACCAGCTGAGCTTCTGAGCTGACAGACTACTGCTGTGGATAGTAAGACTGCTGTGGGGGCTGGGGGAAGGGGTACGAAGGCTGCTGGGGTGCTGGATATGGAGCCTGTCCAGGGCTCTGATGGTACAGTGGTGGATATGGCATGTTATACTGGCCGTATGCATAAGGATTATAGCCCATGGGCATGGGCATTTGGCAATACCTGATGGGAAGAAGAAAACAGAATTAGATTGGTAATTAAATACTAAAGAGTGAAATGTATTAATTATTCTAAAACCCAGTTTTTTCAAGAAGGCATTTGTCTCCATTTCCCAGTCCATTAAAGAACAGCAGAGAGAAAATAATTGCTGTTTCAAGGTATCTGTTAGAGAAAAGTGTTCCTAATCCTTTTATTAACTGAAATAAAAGAATATCAAGTTCACTGTAATGCACACAAATTTACTGTTTAAGAAGTTCTAATAATTGGAAGAGAGAATGGACTTACTAAGTTTAAGGCACACTTTAAAAACAGTCAAATGTCTTGATTTTTAAGATTAAATTATCACAAAGAAAGCTGATCTTTAAGCTTTGTGGTTCAAAGCTGGTGGCTCAGTGGGTAAGTGCAGGCTTGCAAACCCAAAGGTCGCTAGTTTGATTCCCAGCCAGGGCACATAACCAGGTTGCAAGCCAGGTCTCCAGCCAGTTCCGTAGCTGGAGGCAGGTGAAAGGCAACCATACATTGATGTTTCTCTCCCTCTCTGCCTCTTTCCCTTCCCCTCTCACTGAAAATAGTAAATAAAATCTTAAATTAAAAAAAAAAAGTATATTCCGTAATTACATAAAATTTTTAATTTTTTTCTTTATTTACTTTTAGAGGAAGGAGAAGGGCAAGAGAAAAGAGAGGGAAAGAAACAGCAACATGCAAGAGATATATCAATCAGTTGCCTCTCACATGCCCCCCAAGCGGGGGCCTGGCCCACAACCCAGGCATATTCCCAATCTGGGAATCGAACTGGTCACCCTCAGGCTCATAGGCCAGCACCCAATCCACTAAGCCACCCCAGCCAGGGAAGTAATTACATAAATTTCTCTTCAACAGTTTATCAAAATGCCAAGATTTCAAAGTACAGGTTTATAAATAAGACCTATCAGTCTTACTAATGCTAAGCTCAAAAAAGACACCTTATTTAACACTTAAATAAGATCAGGAGAATACATTCTCAATTTCAGATGTATTTAATATAAACCCAATACGAAGAAACTAAAAACATATATAAGCTTGGGAAAAGGCTATCCAACTACTCAATCAAGTAAATGACTAGAATGTTACTTTTATTTCTGTACAAGCTGTCAGTGGAGCTTATTCATTCGTGACACATCCATTCAGAGAAGCAACAGCTCTGTTTTTACAAGGTTAACCGGCGATAGCAATGGCAGCCCATTCCCGGGGTATCCGAAGTGTCGGCCTTACCCAGGGTATCCTGGATAGGTGGGATAGGGAGGTCCCTGGGCCTGTGGAAGAGGAGCTGAACCCGGAGTCTGTGGGGGAACTGGTACAGGGGTCCCCGTTCCCGCTGGAGCTGGAGCTGGAGCTGGAGCTGGAGCCGTGGCAGAAGGAGCTCGATTAGCAGGAAGCACCGGAGGTGGAGGCCGTGCTGGGGGCTGGGGCTTAGTTGTCTGAAAGAACAAAATCAGCAATTCACTACAAAACGTTTCATGTTTCTCTCAAATTGCTATCAATTAAAATAAATGAAGGCATATGAGAAGCTCCAGAATCCAACCAGATATACTTATTTCTCTAGAAATGTATCACATTTGAGGTTCTCCAGTCCGTGGATCCTCCGTACCCACTGTCTTCTTCCCAAAGCCTCATACCTAATCAGTCACTGCTCATTCATTAACCGCTCCCACCAAAGGTTAGATGCTTGAGGTGGAAGGAAGGAGCAGGGCAGATATAGTTTATTTCTGTAATCCTGTCCTGGATCCAACATTTTACCAAAATTTTCAATACCAGAAAACTTAAAAGAAGTATATTAAACATATAAGTCCTAAATTCTCCTACATAATCATAATACCTTTTCACCCATGATAATTAGCACATATTCCCGGATATCCTCAAGTATCCACTCTGCATTCAAGTTTCACTAGTTATCGCAAAATAAATACATTCATTTAATTAAAATAATAAAAGACCACCACTGACAGGTATTTTTATAAGCCAAGATCCAATCAAGGTTCATGTACTATATATGATTATTAAAAATCTTCCCTTTTTAAATCTAAAACACGCCCTCTAATTTTTTTCTATGACATTCACTTTAGAAAACAAGCCATGTCCCACAAAATGTCCCAGTTCTAGATCTATCCAAATGTTTCCTAACAGCACAATTTAACTTCTTGTTTTATCACCATATTTGCTATCAACTGAAAGTTGATTCTGAAGACTTGATTAGATTCAAGTTAAAGATTTTTTTTGGCAAAAATTCTTGATATTGCAAAACATCAAGTTGGTCACCTGATGAAAATAGTGATGCCACATTTCTCCAATGGAAAGCCTGTTTTATCATTTATAAGCAAGCAAGTTGACACTAATGTAAAACTTCAGTTTTAAAAATGTTTGCTTACTGACCGCCATGGTCCTTGGTGCTGGAGTTGGAGGAGTGGGGGTGTGCCCCCCAGCAGGAGCAGACTGATATGCAGGTGTAGGAATTGAAGGAGCGCTAGGTTCTCTGGCAATGCTTTGCTGCAAGTCCCTTATTAAAGAAGAAAGTGTTAGATGTTAACATGGTATAAGAAAAACCAACATAAAATACCAGGTGTTTTCTCTTCTCTTCACACTGAAAACAACGACAGTATTTTAAAATATGCTACCTTTCTGTTCTTGACTAGCATAAATTTTCTTTCTTTCTATTACTTAATAAAACCAAGTTAGTTCTTATTCTACTTCAGAAGCCTAGGAAAAAGGTCAACTTTTTCAGAGATCATAGTTATAGCTAGAGTAAGGAACATGTCAAACCAGGCAAGCGGCCCTAAAAGCCTGCCCACTCTTAATAAAAGGTCATCCCCTGTGAGATTCCTAACATAATAACCTACCCAAAAATCATCAGAAAATTACAACTGCTCAGTCACCTACCTAATATTTTAATCACTGCATTTTATTGATGTTTATAGAAACCAAAATAACAAGGGAAAAAGCTAACTATTCAAACCATTTTTAAATTTTTAAATTTCTTAACACTTTCTAAAGATACTTTTGTAAGTGTGGCACTGAAATATTTCATGTTAAAAATACCTCAATATATATTACTAAGGTAAATTCATAAAAGGTAGATTACTGGAAAATCATCAAAATACAGAATTAAAAATCAGAAAAATATTTTTAAATCCCCTCTAACAATAAATTGAAACCCATCCCAAAATCTCACTAAACAAAACAGATGTGCTGTAAGTTAAAATTATACACCAGATATCTAGGACTTAGTGTGGGGGAGGGAGGGAGTAAAATATCTCCTTCATAATTTTTGCATTTTGAAATGATACTACTTTGGATATACTAGGTTAGGTAAAATATATTACCGAACTTTATTTTGCCTGTTTCTTTTAGCTTTCTTAATGTGACTACTAGCAATTTTAAATTGTGTACCTGACTGCACAGTATTTCACCATACAGATGTAGCTTTATTTTACCAGCCCTAGATATTTTGTTTCTATTCTTTTACTGCTGCCAGTATTAGACAGTTGTGTTTCAGGATATTCATGCCCACTCTATTTACAGTATAAGAACCCCAAAATAAAAAGTACTCAACTACTCAATGACAGTATAAACAAACTTGGTAGTATTTTCATACAATGAAATATACACAGAAACATACAGATGAATCGCACAAATGGAACGCTGACTGAAAGCCAATCACAAAAGAGTGCATGACTCCATTTACTTAGAGCCCACGAACAGGAGAAACTAGCGTATACTTCCGTAGTCAAGACAGCCATTGCCATGGTGGAAGTGAGGAACTGGATGGGTGCTTCTAGGGTGCTTGGAAGTGCTCACTGTATGGGTACTTTCAGTTTGTGAAAATTCAACAAGATATATACCTATATATCTTTTCTTGTGTTTTTACTTTGCAGTCAATAAAAATGTCTTAAAGAATTTAGGCCCTGAGTATTAACAGTGATTTTAACAAAACAAACTCTCAGACTTTTATGATGACTATTGGGCCTACTTTTCCACCATTCATTCAACTTTCAATCACTGAGCTGAAATCACTTGACAAGCTTATGTCAGCCTCACTAATAATAAATTCCAAATATTCTCCCCAGTTTTATTTCTTTTTTTAGCAAGAGAGAGGAAGGGAAAGCAGAAGAGAGTGAATCATCAATGCAAGAGAAGCATCAACCAGTTGCCTCTATCTGCGCCCAGACCAGGGATCTGTGCCAGACTCGGGGCGTAGGCAACCTAGGCATGTGCCCTGATGGTCAGTTACAGACAGCACTCCAACCGCTGGCCCACACCAGCCAGGGCGCCAGTTTGTTACATTTCAACTCTGCTTATCATGTTACAATGAGCTTATCCCTTTTTCTAACTAAGTTAGAGTTGGAAACACTGCCATTTTAGCTCTACGAAGGAATGCTCCCATATTCTCCTTTAGACTTCACATTTCATTTTACACATTTCAAGTCTGAGCAACTTGAAATACGTTCATGTACTGTTTTCTAGATGGCTAGACCATTGTCTCTAACTTAATCTAACTGGTTTAAAAGCAGTTTTACACTTAATTGACATACTTTCTTTTCTGTTTTTGGGCAGTCTAAACATATACCGGTACCAACTGTGTTTTAAGAGACAACATTACCTACTTGAATATCCGGTAGTATTAGTTTCCCCTTATCATTCTTTTTGTTCAATTTTCCTGGCTAATCTTTTTTGTTTTCTACTTGAGCTTTAGAATCCACTTGTCTAGTTTCAAAGGACAATCTTTTGATTTTTTTTTTTAAATCAATGTCAAATACCTAAGTTTATTTATAATTGACATCTTTATGAATTTGAGTCATTCTATTCAAGAACATTATATGCTTTTCAACTTGCTCAAGTCTTTTTATGTGTCCTCAAATAGTGTTTAAAACTTTTCTTCGTAAGGATCTCACGGATGTTACTATTTTGTTACTATTATAGTAACAAAATTACATTTTGTTACTATACATTTTCCATATATCTATTTATATGAAAGTCTAATTTCTACAAATTATTTTTATGATCAACTGTATTTGTTAATAATTCTTTTATTATTTGCAGAGCCTGGGGATTGAATCTCTTGAGTTTACAAGTTGTATAGTAATAAAATCTGTAAAGTAGTGATAGTTTTACCTCCTCCTTTCCAATATTTATATTTATGAGGTCTTTCTCCTGTCTAAATGTACTGGCTGGCACTACCAATATATTGTTAAATAATTGTGTTGGTGAGCATCTATTGTTTTTTCCTGACTTTATGGGAAATGTTTACAGTGTTTCTCCATTAACCATGATGCTGAGTTTTGTGCAGGTAAAGTAGGTAGGTAGGTAGGTTTTCTGTTTTTTCACCTTAATAAATACAGTCTCTTCATATCAACTGCCTATTAATTTGATTACTCAGCATGAAATGAGCTCTATGTTACTGACCAGCTTTCTCAGAAGTCTCCTTTGGAAAGCAATGTCACTAATATTTTCTGAGCCATTCACTCTATCTTTCCCATGTTTTATATTTCTAGTTTACATAAGGAACCTATTTGCTACTACAAAGTAAATTGCTTATGTTAACTGACATTTCCTGAGATCTGCCCCCCTGAGCTGTTTTATTATTATTCCTGTGACATCACTGTTCTTCTTACACCTACAGTTTCTGTTCCTTTTTATCCTTTTGTGCCCAGATCATGTAGTTGCTTACTTGTTGTTTTGTAAAACACCCAGAGGAGAAAATTGCTATCTCACATTGCCAAGTATACACCAAAAGTCTTCAAGGGTTGTTATACTTTTTTTTTAGAAAAATACTTTAAAGCCCTGGCTGGTCATACAGTGGTTAAGGCGCCGGCCTGCGAACCCAAAGGTCGCTGGTTCGATTCCCAGCCAGGGCACATAACCAGGTTGCAAGCCAGGTCTCCAGCCAGGTCTGTGCCTGGAGGCAGGTGAAACGCAACCACACATTGATTCTCTCTCTGTCTGCCTCTCTCCCTTCCCCTCTTTCTAAAAATAATAAA